>JAJJMB010002868.1:135219-181668 GCA_023531105.1 Papaver atlanticum | reverse complement strand
TGGATCCAAGCGCATGCTTCTTGTCAGCATATTACATGGTAATTCCCGTGGATCCTGCGTTCCACGCTTGTTTAGGCGACGGAGACAGGGAGAACACACACATATTGCTATCCAAGTGTTTATTTTTGTTTTTGAGAATTATTCCGTTTGGTCTGATTGGTCTGTTTTTTGTTTTTTTTTAGTAACTCAATCACTTTATTTCAACCCAGCAGACATCCACATAAAAATTTGTAAAAACAAAAACAGAAGCAATAAGATGATTCCGAGATACGGTGAAACTATCATGTTATTTCTAACACCTGAGCTCTGTGCTTTTATGAATAGACTCTTTAGATGTTTCCATCTACTCAGATTGGTTCCTCAACTCCTACAATCAAGATGCTTCCATCCACTTAGATTGGTTAGTGCCATCCTTAATAAGCATAATTTCTAGGCTCTGGAGTTTATTTATTGTAACTAACAAAAAGTTTCTTCCCCACCCCCAAACTTAAATCTAACATTGTCCTCAATGTTTCTAGTGAAAGAACAGTACCAAAAATATAAGTAACATGAGTAATTAGTTAAGAGAGAAGTCGGAAAGATAGTACCTGGGTGAAGCGTAACAATCCTTCCTCGGAGAATAAGGAGAAAAATAAAAATAAAAACCTAAAAACAAATAGCACAAATAATATACAACATACAAATACCAAATACCTCGATGGTCAATCACGGTATATAGGGTCCTCCAGAGGGACCCTCAATATCACCCGTAGGCAAAGGTTCTAAAAAGGGCTTCAATATCTGACCGTTAACCTTAGAAGAACTACTACCATCTAGTGTTTCAATTTCAACAGCGCCATGAGGAAAAACAGTGCGGACCACAAAAGGACCGGTCCACCGAGAGCGCAACTTCCCAGGGAATAGATGCAACGAGTATCATACAGAAGAACTTTTTGACCTGGAGAAAATGACTTTCTTAAAATATATTTATCGTGCACAAGTTTCATTTTGTTCTTATACTCCTTAGCACTAACGTATGCATCTCTACGAATCTCGTCCAACTCATTGAGCTGGAGTTTTCTGTGAGCTCCTGCTTTGTCAAGTGAAAAGTTTAGCTGTTTAACAGCCCAATATGCTCTATGTTCTAACTCAACAGGTAAGTGACATGCCTTGCCAAATACTAGACGATAAGGTGACATTCCAATGGGGGTCTTAAACGTCGTACGATAAGCCCATAAGGCATCAGTAAGCCTCGACGACCAGTCTTTTCTACTAGGATTAACCGTTTTCTCTAATATACGTTTTATCTCCCTATTGGAAACCTCTACCTGACCATTAGTCTGTGGGTGATATGGGGTAGCTACTTTGTGAGTAATACCATATTGTTTCATTAAAAGTGCAAATGGTCTATTACGAAAGTGTGTTCCTCCATCACTAATTATAGCTCGCGGTGTACCAAAACGTGTAAGTATATTATTTTTCAAAAACTGGAGTACGACCTTGTGATCATTTGTTTTACACGGAACCGCCTCAACCCACTTAGACACATAGTCTACAGCGACAAGTATGTAAAGATAACCAAATGAATTAGGGAATGGACCCATAATATCAATGCCCCACACATCAAAGACCTCAATCACTAAAATAGTGTTCAAAGGCATCATATTTCTATGAGAAATGGTCCCTAACTTCTGGCAACGCTCACAAGAAGCACAATGACTATGGGAGTCCTTAAACAACGAAGGCCAGTAAAAACCACACTGCAATATCTTAGCAGCGGTCTTCTTAGTACTAAAGTGACCCCCACACGCATGTTGATGCCAAAAGGAGATAATACTAGACTGGTCATTCTCAGGTACACATCTCCTAATAATCCGGTCTGGACAATACTTAAACAAATAAGGATCGTCCCAAAAGAAATGCTTAACCTCAGCTAAAAACCTAGAACGATCTTGTTTACCCCAATGTTGAGGAATTTGACCAGTAACAAGATAATTCACTATATTTGCAATACCAAGGTGATTGGGAAACAAAGAACAATTGTTCATCAGGAAAGTTATCCCTAACGGGAGTGAAATCATCAGGGGAATCCACAACAATCCTAGACAAGTGATCTGCTACTACATTTTCAGCACCCTTTTTGTCGCTAATATCTAACTTGATTTCTTGTAACAATAGGATCCATCTAATCAATCTAGGTTTGGAATCCTTTTTAGACAAAAGATATTGTAAAGCAGCATGATCAATAAAAATTATGACCTTAGAACCTAATAGGTAGGATCTAAACTTATCCAAGGAAAAAACGATGGCTAATAGTTCCTTTTCGGTAGTTGTATAGTTCAGTTGGGCATCATTTAGAGTTTTGCTAGCATAGTAAATCACATGAAGTAATTTGTTTTCTCTCGGACCTAACACAACACCTATAGCATAATCTGAAGCATCACACATAATTTCAAAGGGTAGGTTCCAGTTAGGTGCCTGGACTATTGGAGCGGTAGTGAGTAACGTCTTAAGCTTCTCAAAAGCCTCTAAACAAGCATCATCAAAGAAAAACTTAACATCTTTCGCAAGTAAATTGCAAAGAGGTCTAGAAATCAAGTTAAAGTCCTTAATGAATCGTCGATAAAATCCTGCGTGCCCTAAGAATGACCTAATCTGTTTTACGGTTTTTGGGACTTGTAAAGTTTTAATAAGGTCAACCTTGGATTTGTCTACCTCTATACCCTTCGAAGATACGATATGCCCTAACACAATTCCTGATTAAACCATGAAATGACATTTTTCCCAATTAAGCACTAAATTCTTTTCCTTACACCTAGTCAACACTAGTGTCAAATGATGCAAGCATTCATCAAAAGATGAACCAAACACTGAAAAGTCATCCATAAAGACCTATAAGAACCGTTCTACCATGTCAGAAAATATGCTCATCATACACCGCTGGAAAGTAGCAGGTGCATTACACAACCCGAAAGGCATGCATCTATACGCAAAGGTACCAAAGGGACAGGTAAAAGTAGTTTTCTCTTGGTCCTCGAGGGCAATAACGATCTGATTATAGCTCGAGTAGCCATCTAAGAAGCAATAATGACTATGTCCAGCTAATCTCTCTAGCATTTGGTCGATAAAAGGAAGAGGAAAGTGATCCTTCCTTGTGACCTTGTTCAATTTTCTATAGTCAATACAGACACGCCATCCCGTGGTCACTCAGGTTTGAATTAATCCATTGTTATCATTCTGGACTACAGTGATACCTGATTTCTTAGGAACAACCTGAACGGGGCTGACCCACTTACTGTCTGAAATGGGGTAGATAATACCCGCATCTAACAACTTAAGCACTTCAGTTCGAACTACTTCTTTCATATTAGGGTTCAGTCGACGTTGCATCTCCCTAGAGGGTTTAGTGTCATCTTCTAAATGAATCTGATGCATACAAACAGTGGGACTTATACCCTTAATATCTGCTATGGTCCACCCTAAAGCTTCCTTGTTGTCATGAAGTACGGTGACTAGCCTACTTTCCTGATCACTATCCAAGTCGGAAGCAACAATCACAGGTAAAGTCTCAGATGGGCCTAAAAACACATATTTCGGGGTATCTGGTAATGGTTTAAGGTCCAACTTAGGGGGCTCTTCTAAAGAAGGAATTAAGGTAGATTTAGAAACTGGTAGTGGTTCGAACTTAGGCCTCCATTCATTACTAGTGTCCATCAAAGGGGCGGCATCTAGCAAAGTATTCTCCTCATTAATCACACCATCGTCATCAAAGTCAAACCCAAAGTGGGCTAGGCATTTCTCTAATGGATCTTCTAGCAAAGTGTTTGGTAATGACTCTTGAACCAAGGTTCCTATCATGTTTACCTCCTCAAAGGGCGAGTCATTTAACTCAGAGGGTTGCTTACAAATATTGAAAATATTAAGCTCAATAGTCATATTACCAAAAGACAGGTTCATGATACCATTTCGACAGTTAATGATCGCATTGGATGTAGCTAAGAAAGGGCGACCTAAAACCACAGGTATCTGGTTTTCTGGGTCAGGGACAGGTTGAGTATCTAGGATAACAAAATCCACTGGATATATAAACTTGTCGACCTCAATTAGAACATCTTCTATAACTCCTCGAGGAATTTTTACATACCACGTTTTCTTCGACTGTCTCTTACTGTTGTTCTGTGTTCTTCTTCTTCCTCTCGCATGTGTTCTCTGTAACTCTTCAAACTTCTCTGTTATCCTTCTAAACTTTCCCCAAACTCTCCACCCATTCTATATGACCCAACCAATCTATTTATATCAAAAAGACCGATTAAATCTCTCCAAAATCTCTTCCTTTCTCTTCAAGGCAAAGTTGCGGCAATTTCTTGTTTTAGAATTTCTACGCGTTTCTGAGCTTTCCTTTTGATTCTAAACTCTTCCTTAGATAGATACAAATCTTTGGAAAGGTTTATAGCACTTTAATCTCTCTAAAATTTCCTAAAATAGGTCACACACGTGACTTTCCATATTTTGTTGTTGGGATAAAAATCCGTCGATTGAGCCCAGTTTAATCGATTTCAACACCCATATTAGATTCCTAGACCCATAAGGAGTCTATCCTATGAAAATCAAAGGTTTAGTCAACCTCAAACTCCTCCAAATCACGATCACCAAAACTGCTAGGAATGTTTTTTTTTATTTTCCCGCCCAAATTCAGAATTTGAATGTGAAGGGGAAAGGTTACCCCTTATCCAAACTGCTGGAGTCCGCATAACACTCGTCCCTTGGGTGCCTTTAGTAAAAAAAATTGGGATGTTTTCAACACTTTTTTCGGGGTTCCTCCGGGGTATTTCTGGGGTTACTCTGGGGTGTCACCAACATACTTCTGGGGTGCTTCTGGTACGTTATCTACGGAGGTTCAAATGCCACATTTTGAGCCAATTTCGCCGCAAAAGCTTATTTTTCCAAAAGCACCTACAAATACATAAAATAACCAAATAAGTACAAAATCGAGCACTAACAATATATACAATTGAGATATATTAGACACATAAATGCGTCTATCACGCCTCTTCTCTTCTTCTTCTTCGTCTGTCCCTTTCGTTTCTTTCATTCCTTGCATGGATCTGTGCGTCAATATTCCTTTCATTTTCTTCTCCGCGCTCTCTTTGGTTTCTCAGCATTTCTCTACCATGTAATATCATCCTCCCATGTTCTTCATCAGTTTCATCTTCCTGATCATGATGTATGCGATGATGTTCATCTTGCCGCTCATTGCGGTTGCCTCTGCGATTTTCCTGTGTGCGATAATATTCGCCGTATTATGCGTGTCGATCATCTACTGGCAATTGTTCTCTGCGATTGTGACCGCGCTCTCCTTGTATATTATCGCCTACTTGAAAATTTTCAACAATGTTGTTATTTATGAGCTGCTCCTGTCTGATATCATTGCGGCTAGATCGGCTACGCCTTGACGTGCTCCTACTTGTCCTTAACCTTGAGCTTGCACGTGTGGTACTTTGTAACTGTAATCTGTTATTCTCTTCTCTTAGCTCATCATTCTGACGCGTCAAATTCACGCGTGCTTCTTCTTCTCTTCTTCTTTCTGTGACTAATCTTTGTCGGAGCTCCTCTATGGTCATGTTCTCTTCATTTTCTCTTATTAGCCCTTCCTCACCAGTTCTTTGCTCGTTTTCTTCTGTCGTATTTGTATATGTAGTATGTACACTTACCGCATCATAGTTGATGGTGTTGTTCTCAGCCTGTATGTGTTGGATCTGAGATTGTACTTGCGTTCCTCGATTATTCCTTTCTCCCATCCTTGATGATTCAGCGATTTCACTCCTTCTTTTCCCCGCGATTTTTCTACTCCTCCTAGTTGTTATTACTTGTTCTGTTGTAGATGCTTGTCTAACCATCTGTTTTACCTGAAATAATATTTTCTCTTGACAAAGGAGAAAGTACTCTTCAAAGAACCGAAAATGTTACTAATGAAAATAATTTTTCTGAGATGAAAACTTTTCTTTTTGTTTTTCAGATCTACACCTCCAAAACTCTCGAAGATAGTTAATAGAGCGAAGAAAAACTATGAAATTTTTTGAGCGTTTTTTGAAAGAATTTCGCCAACAGGGTATAACATCCGAGCTGATTTCTAACGCCAAAATGTAGTTGCAGGAAATCCCACAACCACACCCTATTGATAATCGATGGAATAATCTAAGAAATCATGATGGTATACTCAAAATATTTTATTAAATCTTAGAACAAGTACAAAGATGATAAAGGAAAACCTTAACTTGGAAAGCAATTAACTCTCTCTCTCTCCTAAATATCTTATATTGGCTCACAAAAAGATCTCTCCCTTCTACAAAGGCATTTGGCTCCTTATATAGGAGTTTACATAGTGGAGGACAGCTAATAAATCCCCTAATTTCGGATCTGGCGTGCGTCGAAGTCGCTTGGACATTTATATTTACGCACAGATTCTTCACTGCCTCATAGATCTTCACACTTTTATCGTGACTTAGTGATATCATCAAGTTCGTTATCCTGGATATATAATGTGCGTCCTTATTCGTGTATCATTAAATGTATTAATTTGCATAACTAATAAGTGTGCGGTATTTTGAACCCATAAAATACGTGCAACTTGCAAGAATAATACGAGAAGAAGTTGTACCAAACTACCAACTGTATCACTCTTTGAATTTTGATGATCAGGAGGGAGTCTGGGACTGACCACTTCCTAATGCTTCCCTGAGATAAGGAGGATACTTTACCTTGCACTTTACTTTCCCTAATTAAATAATGTCCCATAAAAAAGCAACATCAAATCAAGTTAAACCTAATATGTTGCGTCCAGGATCTTTAAGCTAGCTAGGTTGGAACAACAGGTAGTGGGACATGCTACCCTACATGATATCAAGTTAGGATCCTAACTACAACACAACAAGATCAAGATACACACTGGTACACATAGGCATCGGAATTAATATATTGTTATTTGCATGGTTAAGAGTTGATCATCTACCTGGCTGGAACTGACTGGGTGAGTGGAATAACTATTCATAAACCCATATCTTTATCAAGTTTTATCTCTTTGCATATTGGTAGGACCTTGTCTTGCAATCCGGTCCACCTTAGGCAAGGTGACTTACATGATGAACGCAACCTAACACTTGATGAGCTAAAATGAACCAGCTTCAGATTCTTGCAGTTGGACAATCCGCATTTCTACACCTGAAATTTCTGAGAAAATTTGCTGTGAGCTTTGTCTATTTTTCTGAGCTTCTGGCAATTTTTCGCAGTGGTTTTTGGGCTTACCAAGAATCAGCTGCAGATTCATTGGCCTGTAGACTTTCACCTATGTGTTCATCTTGATAGCCAGCTCTACTCCTAAACAAATGCTCACGAGCATTAGGCTTCAGCTATCAACATCGATTTTCACCAGACTAGGAAGAGGAGATCACCATACTGCAGGAACTGTATTGCCTCATTCCTTGTAGGACTCCTTATGCGTTTTATCTACAGAACCCAGCCATAAAAATTCTTTCCAGCTGAACAGAACCTTGTTCTCAGATATCAGTTTTTTCTCATGTTCATATCCAGAGAAGACAAGACCTCGTGACAAATATTCTCTCATGGTCTTACTAGTGAAGCCACTAAGAAAATGCCCGCATGGAAATTCACACTGAAGCGGCTCAATCTTTTAGCTGGTGACAAAATGTGATTAGATCCAACTCGATATTGTGGTAATAAGCTGCCTCGAACCAGTTGAGTACTTGGTCAGATCCATTCATTTGGTTGCCTCCACCAGCTCAAAAATCCTACGGATTAGAAGCTCACGTGTTGCTTCTAGTACAGAAGGCCAAGCACTCTGTCAGATGTCCTAGACTGGGAACCGTGACTGCCTTCTGTTCTTCAGTATATCTTCACTAACAAACAACATTAATTACTTCCGATGGAGCTTTAGTACACAATCTTCAAGCCTTCACCACGTATCACATGATGAGATCTTCTTATTCTACCATTTCAAGACATGTATGTACAAAATGCCTAACTAAAAGCTCAACTCCCAGCGATTTTAATTACCACTCTAACTAAAAGCAAAATAGTGTAGCTTACTGATTTTAGACATGTGCACAAGGAGAAATTAATTGAGGCTATTTAGCAATCCATCTTGGATTCCCGGTGTATTAGCCTTAACATCATGACTACTAAATACAGAAATGCACTACACTCTGAATATGTGATTTCTAGCAAAAAAAATTCTTTTTTTCTATCTAAAGTGTAGCTTCATCTTAGTCCGTGAAAGATATCTATATTTCTGCACTTACATAATTTATCTGTAAATTAAGATACAAACCTGCACTTTTGACTTCAGGGCGTAGGCAACTCACGATGATTGTATTGTTGTGTCACCAACTAGATTCGATAAAACCAGCAGACAAGACCACTCTTGCTGTGTTATTATAGAAAATATGTTTTAGCACACGATATAGTAATAGTGTAGTATATAGATCATCAGTTTATGTGGTAATATGCCGAGACTAATAATTTGCACGATCAACGAACCCAGGCATTATACCAATACCAAATAAAAGGATCAAGATATAATGGAAAAGATATGTTTATGTTTCTACCTAGGTATATACGAGACCTTAATTAGTACTCAATCAACTCGATATCAAAGGAGATAGACAAACTCAAGAAGATGACACAAACCACTTATATACTCTTAAGGTCATTTTTACAATGCTATCCTCATATCTCGTTTAGTAGAAGGAAGGAGAAAATCAGCAAAAATAAGCTTCGAGTACTTGAGCGTATGATGAAGCAGTCCTGTCAGTGGGCTCTTGAATACTAAACCAAGTCAATCAGCTTTTGTTTCAGTTCCGCTGTATTGATTCGTGTAAGATCGCTTACCTGCAGCATGTGTACAAATCGTTAGAGGGGATAAGGATAACTAAGAAGTAGTTGCTTTAGCTAAATTCATACTAAACTACGTACAGTACTTATAAACGAAAATCTAAATTTCGATTGAATAAATGATATTCGTGTACCTCAATCTGAATTGTGTGTAGTGATTTCTCATTTACCCTAGTTGTAACATAACCAACAACTGTAAGTACCCCACCTTCAAGTAGTACTCGAAGCACTCTTGAAAGCGGAAGTAATACCCCATCACTACTAATTACAACTTCCAAACCTGAAACACACGGCCGCACCGTAACAAAATCCGGCTGCGAGAAGCTGTTTATTACTCTAGGAATAACAGATATAGATTTGGAATTGTTGATAGACAATCTGTTTAGTCCATCTCTTTTATCTTTCATTTCTTCAATCATTTTTTGTAAATTAATTATGTACTTAGTTGCTTCATTCATATGGTCAGATATTGATCTCTTTCCCTGAAAAACCAACCCAATGACACATACATAAATCTTTGAATCTAGTTAACAAATAAAACACACACAAAAGAACCCAAAATTATTCTTACACAAAAATAAACAAAATACACAGAATTATCTTATTTGCATGTTATACCTTGATATATTCAAGAGGTAGAAGCGATCGAAGCAACGCGTAAAGATTCGTCATTTCTTGCCTCCTTTGCCTCTCAACATCTCTTCTTACAACCATTTTCTTCTTATTTTCATCAGCTCTTTGACTTCGATCATCTTTCTTTGGAGTATTATTAGCTGATGAGTTGCTAGCAGGGTGGTCAATATTAAAGATAGGGTTAAAATTATGAATGCTAAAAGGTTGAATTTTGGGGACAATATGCTCTTGATTCGTTGTATCATTTTGTTGCCGTTGTTGTTCACAAGATCTTGAGATCTCATTGCTTTGTTGTAAAGGGCGTAAATCTCTATAATTCATAGTCTCTTATTATTAAATGATCTTAATAAGAGAATATATGTTTGTTAGGGTTAGAAGATGAAGATCTTTAATGGCTTTAGATAATTTGGGATCTTTCTTTTATAAAGTTTAGACTAATGGCTTAAGTTAAGTTTGAATGAACTGTACATTTAATATACAAATGGAAACCCTTAGTCTGCTTTCACATTAGTTGTAGGACCATTTCGTGTGCATTATGCATATGTACTTGCACGTGGAATAATATATACAGTGGTATCAAAGCAGGCCTTGTTTTTTTTATGTTTGTAGAAGATCTTGTTCTTAGTTTTGATGTGCTACGAAGTTCTTATTATGGATTTGGTACTAATATAAGAAACTCAAATGGGAATAAACAAATAACAATACTGATACATTAATATATATATATATCCAAGTATTTCACTTTGATATACAAAACAGGGAGGAGAGCATGATAAGATTCCTTCACAAAATCTTGAGTGTGGCCTGTTTTAGATGCGGTAGTACAACTTAGTACTGTAGGTAGACTAACCAGTTGATAGGTGAAATTTTGTGTTGGATGAAATTAAACAGATGGAATTTGGTGTGAGTCGTGGTTTTTGAGTAGTTTTTTTCTTATCACGATTCATTATTTTTGAAAAAGTTTACTCTCTTCAAGGTTTATATGTCTCACTATTAAATTTCTTGTTGTCGTGTACAGGACATCTCTGTGCATCAAAGTCAATGTGGATAGACTGAGAGCAAGGATTAGAGCAACTAGTAATAAACCGCCTATTTTACTATTAATTGCACACAGTTAGTGGTAGAGCAAGGATTTAAACCTAAGGAGGGTGATCTGCCTTATGGTTCCCATAAAACACTCATAAGTAGTGTAACTGAATTAGGCAGTTACTGCCCTTCTTGTCTTCAAAAATATCCTTGCAGTTAGAATGTATGGGGATTAGAAAAGGGAAAACAGATAGAGAAGAATATCTATCAGAAAAATATAACATGAATTGCATTTGAAGTTCTTATGAGTGAATGTAACTCAAGTAAGAAAAGATAGAGTTTTTCTCCCTGAACATTGGGTTTCTCCTATCTAAATTAATACAAAAAAAAGTTTGTGTTATTATGTGTTGAATGATATTGCAGGTTGTGGTTGTTTCTCCCTGAATATTGGGTATAGTTAACTAATACAAACTGTTGTTGGTTTAAGTTCTGTTCAGATTTTCCTTACAGGTGTTTGTTTCAATTCCGCAAAGAAGAAAGGTCATAAGAGATTGATCAAGTTTTTGGTATCAGCGTAGTGTTTCGATTCTAGTATTATGCAAGGGTTAAGATCTAAGGGAGAGTCGGTAGTACCAATGGATCTCGACATTGGCAAGAAGAGAAGAACGATGACAAACTCAGAAGAATAACCTACCCCATCACCTCTATCAATGGAAAAGCTTGCAGAAGACATGCAAGAGATGAGGAAGAACATGAAAATGATGATGGAAATGATGAAAGGAATGGTTCCACCATCAAAGGATCAAGAGAACCAACAAGAAATCAGTGAAGAGGAAGGATCTAACTGTCACTCTAATGCAAAAGTTGATGTTGAAACACCTTTCAAACTACAAGCAAATTTTCAAATTTCTTCATATGATGGAGAGTTGGATCCAGAAAAATTGGATGGGTGGTTAAAGACCGTGGAAGTTTACTTCAGTACAAAGGCTTACACTGAATTTCAGAAGGTTAGTTTTCCAAGATTAAAACTTGGTGGTCATGCTCTAACATGGTGGGAAGCACACACTTCGGGGCTGGCGTCAAACAATGAACCTCCTGTATGTTCTTGGTCTCAATTTTCTGCTGCATTACGTAACCAGTTTTACCCTATTGGACATAGAGAAAGGCTTAAAGAACGATGGCAATTTCTACGTCAAACTAAAGGGCAGACGGTATAAGAATACACCACTGAGTTTCGGAAGCAGGCAGTAGCATTGGCTGTGAACCTACGGAATCCAGAAGTGCTGGACAAGTACAAAGCAGGTTTGTTTTTTCAATTACGAACAGATTTAGCACTTTTTGGAGTTAATGATATTGATGATGCTTGTAAGAAAGCCATGTACATAGAGATGAAATCTCATTCTTATGGAAACAATACTGAATTTTCTTCGGAAGGATCCAACAAAGAAAATGGGTTTCGAAAAGGCGAGACAAAGAAGACTCATGTTGTGGCCAACAAGGGAAAGATGTATTGTGACTATTGTGAAACAGACAAACATTCCAAGGAAAAGTGTTGGAATTTGCATCCTGAATTACAACCATCGTGGTGGAAGAATAAGGGTAAAAAGGTTGCTAATGTATTCATTGAAGATGAAGATGTATGCTCTGAAGACGAAGTGATTGAGGGTTCGTCGCAGCCAAATGAGAAGTTGGCGTGTATGGCAGGTAAAAGGGGCATAGTTTCCGAAGAAATAAAAGAAGAAATGTTTTGGGTATATGCTCAGATTGGGATGACTCCAGTTATTATCTTTATCGATAGTGGTTCACAACAAAATTTGGTTTATGAACAACTGGTGAAGGAATTGGGATTAAGCACATCTCCACATCCTAGACCGTATCCATTGGGGTGGCTACAAAAAGATGTACAGGTACAAGTCAAGTTGCAGTGCAAGTTCAAGTTTGCCATTAACGAGAAGTTCAAAGATGAAATTACATGTGATGTTGTACCGCTGGATTCATGTCAAGTCGTTTTCGGCAGCCCATATTTGTGGGACGGAGATGGTTTTTTCCATAGAAGGGAGAACTATGGAGATTAGTGAAAGATGGTAAAGGTTTTCGCATCTTAGCTTCGAAGGAGAAGAAGAAGTTAGGACTCATAGCAATCCAACAAGCAAAACATCTGGTGAATGCTAGCTGGAAGTATGCATTTCTTACGGTACAACCATTAATTGAAGATGGCGTGCAAGCAAGAAAACTCACAAACTTTTCATCAATTTCAGTGACTAGTCCCATACAACAGAAGTTGGCCATATCAAATCAAGTAGAAATTCCCATGTTGTCTCAACGAACCCAAAATTCTAAGAATCTGTTTTCATCTCCACTAGAAAATTGTTCAACTGAATTGCCAAGGTTTGATTTGGGGATGATTAAGAGAAGAGAAACTGGAGGCAAGAGTCCGAAAAAGAGTAAATGGGTATGGATATTTAGTGCGATTCTCATTGT
Organism: Papaver atlanticum; assembly: GCA_023531105.1. Lineage (NCBI taxonomy): Eukaryota > Viridiplantae > Streptophyta > Magnoliopsida > Ranunculales > Papaveraceae > Papaver > Papaver atlanticum. Next base: position 168,642 of record JAJJMB010002868.1, on the reverse strand, counting down.
TTTACTTACTCCAACAGTGATGTATTCAAGAAACACTTATGAAGTCTCACTTTCCAGTCATCTACGTCACCATGATCAAGCTTGTAATAATGTGGACTTACAGAAACATACTAGCACTGTTCAGGATTATGCTTATGCAACTCAATCTCCGTATTCAGCTGGAGTACTAGCTATGGAAGGTATGCGAAATGGAGGTCCTTGTAAAGATGGTAGCAGGAGCAGCAATGAATGTGTTGATGACAGTGTATTTCCTTAAGCTTTTGAGGGACCAAAAGCCTTCATATGGGGAAGGTTTGATCTTCCTTATGGTTCCCATAAAACACCCATAAGCAGTGTAACTGAATTAGGTAGTTACTGCCCTTCTTGTCTTCAAAAATATCCTTGCAGTTAGAGGGTAGGGGGATTAGAAAAGGGAAAACAGATAGAGAAGATTATCTATCAGAAAAATATAACATGAATTGTATTTGAAGTTCTTATGAGTGAATGTAACTCAAGTAAGAAAAGATGGAGTTTTTCTCCCTGAATATTGGGTTTCTCCTATAGAGTTTGTGTTATTATGTGTTGAATGATATTGCAGGTTGTGGTTGTTTTTCCTTACATGTGTTTGTTTCAATTCCGCAAAGAAGAAAGGTCAGAAGAGATTGATCAGAGGTGCAACCAAAATATAAAAAAATCACAGTGTACAGTGATGGACTTAGAAACTGTCAAAGCTAAACAGATTTTGTTCATTCGGGGCAAAACTAAAGAGGCCCAAAGGTCGAATGTAATTTTCTAGGAACATTATGGATTAAAAGGGCAAACATATTAAAATAAAAATTGTTGTAAAAACATAAATAAATAAGCTTTGAAAGTCGGTTGATGAATGAGACAACTTTTATCACTTACCCAAAGACGTCTCATTTGCACATATTTTACATCAGGAGACTAGGGCTACACAATATTTGAACATCACATTACATTAGGAGACTCCCGTCTATCACGCACTAAAGTGCACAACAACCCAATGAGCATTAAACATTTCTATGCTGTCATATTGTACACAATGAGGAGCATCTGTACAAGTAGCAAACTTGACCACTTAATGGTGCATCTCGTTGCGCACTTGTGGGCACGAGGACACCAGTTTTAGTGTAGGAATGGGAGGATTGGTGGGCGAACAAAATGGTTCACATGACATCATGCATGACTTCAACAATAACAAAAATTCTATTCAATTAACAAAAAAACTCTATTAAATATTACTTCCTCCGTCCCACTAATTATAAACTAGGTCATTTAATAGTGGGACGGAAGTAGTATATGACTACTACATGTTTTTAAAATCATTCCGAGCATCACAAATGTGCACCCTGAATCCTGATACGTTTTTCATCAAGCCTTCATCAGAAAAATCCACCCTGGCTGGATGACATTTTTCTTTTATGCAACAACATTTCTTAATCTCCTTTAAAAATACAATTATCAAGTTCCAAAGGGAAAATTTCTATCAAATGAAATATACTTTTATATATGATGGATTCATCACAGTGTAATCAGATCTACTATTTGGAATAAAATTCATATAAATTTTCTATAATAGCCCGTTTGGATAGCGCATCAGAAGTAGCTTTTCGACTCCTAAAAGTCGAAAAATCAGAAATCAATTTACGTGTCAAATTTCAAAATAACTTTAGGAGTCAAAAAAACTAACTTTTTGTGAAGTAAAATAGTTTCCGACTTCATAAACAGATTTATATCCAAACGCGGATATCATTTGCTTAAGATTTTGAAGCTGAAGATTTAGAAGCAAGGCACAATCTTTGGGGAGAAAAAGCTGACTACGGTATCCGGTCAACTTCTAAACATGGGTCCTGAACCGACAGAATGAGGTCTATAGGGCTAAATACATCGCACAGCAATTAAACCATCTAATCCACTAAGATAATTAGTGGGGAAGCAGCTAACTAGGTCCAATCATTTCCTGATGGTGCATATGCTATGCCTCTTTGCCACTGTTTATCCGGATAAGGTACTTCTTGCGTTTGAGGATTCTTTCGGCGGAATCTTTGATATTGGATTTTTATCAATATTCATATCACATCAATGTGCTCAAGGGTGAATTAGCTAAAGGGCATGACAGATAGGTCTGTAGCTAGGCAGAGCAAATCTGAAGCTCTAAAACAAGGAGTGCACAGGTCTCCTCCATCTCGGCCAAAACTCTAATATTGGATATTCGGGTTCAGACTTGTTTTCTTGTTTAGTTGAATTTTTTTATTTTTTATTTTGCGTTTAAGGGCCTTCTAAGATTTCTTTTTATTATTTTCTCTTTTTGATGTTTTTAGTGAAGATTTTTCCTCTTTAATATACTAAAGAGCCCGGGGACTTTTCGGTCCCCATGTAATTACGCTTTTAGCTTAATAAAACTTTTCACCTAGCTAAAATTTGTGTAATTTTTATTCAAGTTTATCACTTTTCTCAATGCAATTTTTCACATGGTATGATTTTCATTTTGCTCCTTATTACCTTCAATCGTGAGTTTCAGATGATATGAACTGCCTACATGGGAGGAAAAAGAAGATATTCCTTGAAGATCAGCAAATCAGCCCAATTGCCAGTTTATAATTATATGCGTGAGCCCCATAAACCTTGAATAGTTGAATACCAGATAGTGAGATAGATGTCCTCTAAAAGGGATACCTACCTCTTAAATTAACTTATTTGTATACGCTGCAAATCTCTATTTCTGATATAAATATATGCAAATTGCAAGAAGATTGCAAAAATAAGGGGGAGGGGGGGGAGGGGGAAGTTGTACCGAACTACCAACTGTATCATAATAGTTGAGATCTCCGTGGGATTGTCTAGACACTAGTCTTTCTACGACCCCTTCCTAATGCTTCCCTTGGATAAGGAGGAGCCCTTTCTTTATATTTTACACATCTTCATGTCTGATAAGACAGCAACATCAAATCAAGTTAAACCCAGGATCTTTAAGCTGGCTAGACGTAATTGGAGCAGCAGGTAGTGTGTGACATGTTATGCCCTACATGATATCAAGTCAAAACCCTAACTACACCGCAAGAATATACATACCGACATGACAATAAATATTTAGTTATTGCATGCTTTAGAGTTGATCATCTTGCTGGAAGTGACCAAGCGAGTGAGTGGAATAACTATTCATAAACCTCTACTTTTATCAAGTTTGGTAGGAACTTGTCTTACAATCTCGTCCACCATACGGATTTCTGTTGATACTGATAAGGTGACCCAGCTGATGAACACAACCTAACACATTAACACTTGATGAGTCGAAGTGAATCAGCTTTAGGTTCTTGACACTAAGGAGAAAATAATGGCCCTGCTTGGTAATGATATATACTGCAGATATTCGCTGTTGCCTGTTGTGGCAGTGTGCTTTGCCTATTTTTGGTTTTTGGGCTTGTCGAGTAGCTGCAAATTCGTTGGGCCTACAAATTTTTGCCTCTGCGTTCAGCTCGACAGCTTGATAGCCGGCTCTCATCTGGATAAAAGTTTTTGAGCTTCAGGCTTCAGCCATTGAGTTTCACCAAACTAGGAAGAGGAGAGACCATTTAGCATGGGCAGTTGCCGCGAGTGTAGCTACTGCAATTTGTCCACAAGAACCTTTGTTCTCAGTTACCACTTCTTTCTCGTTTTTCATATGCTCCAGAGAAGATAAGACCTCGTAACAAATTTTCCCTCATGGTCTTAATCGTAAACCCATTATGATATGCCTGCATGGTTTTACAAAGAACCCCCTCTATAACCGACTGAAAATTCACATTGGAGATGCTCAATTTTTTAACCAAGGGCGAAATGAGAAGATCCAACCCGATATTGTGGTAAACTGCCTCCTATCTGAGTACTCTGGACAATCTGTTATTGGCTGCCTCCACCAGCCCAGAATGCATACAGAATACAAGCCAACTGACAGAAGCTCACACGTTGCTGCTAGCACAGAAAGCCAAGTTCTCTGCCAGACATCTCAGCCTGGAAGCCGTGTCCGCCTTTGGGTCTTCAGTAGATCTTCACAAACAAACAACACTACTTGAAATGGAGGTGCATCACCATCTTCAAGTCTTAACCACTGATCACATAATGAGGGCTTCTTATCCCACCACCACATCAACACATGTATACACAAAATGGCTTACCACGCGCATAGCATTTTAATCAGATATTACTATTGAGGTGGTCCGTGAATGAGGAAAGCTAGGGCCTACACCTACAGCTGCAACCTGACTCATTCACCCACACTGGTTCTCACAGAAAAACCAAGATAGTCCCTCCTATTGGTCATGCGGACAGAGCATAAAGACTAATTAATGTAAAATTAGAAAGTCATATATGAATTCAAATCATGTCTTCAAGTTTCAAGTTAGTTTAAAAATCCATGTTTACTACTGACGAATTTTCATTAAGAGAAAATAACAAGGTAGAAACTGCAATATCTCAACAGAGTAATGAAGTCAAAGAATTTTTTCCTACAGAATTCAGATACAGGCCTGTCAGATTTACAAACTTTTTGTGATTTCATTTTGTAAATATGTTTTACACAGGTAATCAGGTAGATACTGAGTCAAATTCTAGATCTTGCAGAATGAGAGGTAGAGCTTCAAACAGTAACAGCATTTCGAGTTAAATGACGATCTTGCATTACCGAATTTATGGAGTCACAGGTTAAAAACAGGTAAACAAATCAGCAAGTCTTGCAGTGCTATGATTACATGAGATACAGACATCTAAGGTGAACGGAGATGATAAATAGATTAAAACTAGCACTACTAGAAAAGCATTGTTCCCTCCTATCTATATCTGTGCAGAATCAAATCCAATTCCAATTAAAGTGAACAAGTATCAGACTAAGATCCGAAAGACCATAGAAACAAAATACTGGGATGATAGTTGTGTACCAGAATACTCGATTCATTGGAAATGGGGCAGCGGTACGATGGGATGGGTTACAATCCCTTGAGTATGCCATCAAATAAATTTGAGTATCCTGGGGTGATCATTGAGCATGATACTGAAGGTCATCCAGGTTGTACATAATCCGTTCTCAACTGTAACAACTCGTGATAACTAAAGAATTAAAAATACACACCTTACTTTCGTTGACGAGTCTTGCAGTGAAAAAAACTACAGTGGCTTCCAGCACCCTTTTTAACAGTTCTCCATTCCAATGGAATTTGCATCTCTGTGACATGCAAACCAATTTGAGGAGTGAAACTAGAGAAACCATCTTCCGGTAACCATAGCGCCAGCATTGGAAATTACACACATAATATTCTTTTTCTATTTTCTGTTTTTTGTTCTGTTTTGATTGCTTCAATGTGCAAATTGGAGGAGAAGCATATAATGATATGCTCACAGCTACTTATGATTGTGGGATGAGACTACAATCCAAATTGAGCTACAGAATTCATAGCAAATCATCTTATGTGGAGGTGCAAGAGATTAGAGAACAAAACTCAGTAACCTTTTTTAAGGGAATCAGGGAGGAAGCGAACCGGCAGATTAGGTCATGCCAGTTTATACAAAGCTTTTGTAAGCAGGATGGGTTAGAAGAGAACATAACACATGAATAAGTACTTACATAAAAGAGTGCACCGGGAGATATTTCGCAAACAAGCATATTACAAACAGTTTCTCAGTGTGATTGGCCAGTATTTGAAGTATTAGAGTCACAAAAAGAGCATAATCCTAGACAGTCGTTTTTTCAAGGTTCAGACAATCCATTGGTACCAACTTGTACAGTTCTTTTTGTTCAGTGTACGAACCCAGGGAGAAAACTAAGGTTACCTTATATAAGTTGCTCAATACATTGTATTTGCCTAGGCAAGATGAAAAATTAGTTCCCGTAAGACACTTACGATAAACGTGCATACTACGCTGAAGATTAGTTATGGGTAGTCTTTTTATTCTGGAAAATGAAATGTAATAATGATAAATTTTCATTAAGATAGTAACAAGATAGAAAATGCAAAACTGAAGAATTTTCTCCTACATAATTCAGACACAGAAATTTCGATTTTACGAGCTTTTTGTGATTCCATTTTGTAAATAAATTTCACAAAGGTAATCAGGTACATGCTGTCTAGATCTTGCATAATGAAAGGTGGCACACTAGAACTTCGAATGGTAGTGACGTTTCTTGTTAAATAATGATCTCGCAAAGCCGCATTCATGGAGTTACAGTTTCAAAACCGGGAAACAATTCAGTAAGTCCTACAGTACTATGATTCATATGAAAAGATTGCTTAGCCTAGAAAATTTTGAAAAAAAAAGATACAGAAAATTAAACTGAGTGGAGATGATAAATTAATAGATTAAAGCTAGCACTAGTAAAAAGGCATTGTTCCCTCTCAACTATCTAAATGCAGAACCAAATCAAATTCCAATTAAAGAGAACAAGAATCAGAATATAACAAATTTAAAGAGAAGAAGCATCGAAAGACTAGATATAAATAATAAAATAAATAAACATATTGAGATGATAGTAAACAGTTTAGCAAATAAAATATGTAGCAAAAAGCTCGATTTATTGAAAGTGGGGGCAGCTCTACGACGGGAATGGGTTACATAAAATCCCATATGTATGCCATCATATTCTGGGGTGGTCATCGAACATGAAAGTGAAACTGAAGGTCATCCCACATGATGCATTTCCAGGTTGTACATAACCCGTTCTCAACTACAGTAACTCATGATGACCAGAGAAGTTAAAATGCATACCTTAGTCTCAATGACGAATCTTGTGATGGAAAAAACTACAGTGGCCTACTTTTTGACAGTACTCCACTCCAATAGAATTTGCATCTCCCAGACATGAAAAACCAGTTTCCAGTGTAAAACAAGAGAAGCCATCTTCCGGTAACCATAGCGCCAGCATTGGAAGTTACACATATTTTTCTTGTTCTATCTTACTTGGTTTTGTTTGATTGCTAACAGCACAATTTAGTCCCAGTAAATCTATTGGTGATATGGTCAGAGCTAGTTATGATTGTAGGACAAAACTAGAATCAAAATTGAGCTACAGAATTCGTAGGTAACCAACTTGCCTGGAGTTGCAAGAGATAATAGAACAAAACTCAGTAACCTTTATTTTAAGGAACTTAGGGAGAAAGTGAACTAGTATATGAGGTCATACCAGTCTATACAAAGTTTTTCTAAGCAGGTTGTTTAGAAGAGAACATAACATATGAATAAGTACTCACATAAAAGATTGCACCTTGAGATATTTCGGATAAACAAACATTTTACGTACAGTTTATAAGTGTTTATGGGCAGCATTTGAAGTTTTAGGGACACAAAATGAACATGATCCTACACAGTTGTTTTTCCAGTGTTCGTGAATCCCACTAGTTCACTGGTACAAAAATCTACAGTTTTTTCACATTTCAGTGCACAAATCCAGGGAGACACGAAGCTTAAGTCACAGAGCTGAACAGTAAAATGTATTCGCCTAGCTAAGATGCATGGAGAGTCAGTTCCTCATAAGACACTACTGACAAACGGGCATATTTCACTGAAAATTGATTATGGTAATCTTGCTTTATAATGGCTCCCTAAAGTGTTCACCATTTGAATAACTGCTGGACACAAAAGAGAGCAAGAAAAAGATAACTTAATTGCATTGAATTTTTTTTTTTTGTCTTTTTACATCAATCACCTACACAAGATGTTGAATAAATATGACCTACATCAGTACACTACTAACATTCATGAAAATGAGTAAGAAAACAAACAAACAAAAAAAAACTCACCTAGGTTTCTTCCGCGACTTAAATGGGAAACCAGAAGGCGGTGAGGGTGAAAACTCGAAGGGCAAGTGAGGAGCCTCTGATTCGCCCGTAAGCATCCCAACAACTTCTCTAATATTGGGCCGTTTAGAGGGCGATCGTTGCAAACAAAGAAGTGCAACAGTGACACAAAGAAGAGCCTGTTCTCGATCCAACGACTGAATAGCTGGATCAAAGAGTTCCTGAAGCTTCCCACTATGGGCAAGATGTCGAGCCCATGATATGAGATTCGCACGTTCGAATTCTGACATTGGTGAAGCCGTAACTTGCAATGGCCTACGACCAGAAACAAGAACTAATAAAAGAACTCCATAGCTATAAACATCACATTTCTCAGAGAGTTGCCCACCACCACCATATTCGGGAGCAATGTAGCATACTGTGCCTCTCATACTCGGAGTACTACTGATTCCGCCACTTTTAGGGATTTCTCCACTTACCCAATCTCGACTATTTCTTCCAAAAGATTTAATTTCCCCGCTCAATCCATCTAACCACCAATCAACACTTCCTCTGCTACCTCTACTCCAATTCCTCTTCTTCTTCTTTTTAACATCAACATTCATATCTTCATCTCTCTGCCACCAATTATCTCCTCCTCCTGCACCACTACTAGTAGACTTCAATTCCTTTTTCTTCTTTTTCTTACTAAGCTCCTCACAAAACTCTTCCCTCCACCACTCTCTAGCAGGTCTAGTTTTCTCCTTCTTCTTTACCTTATCTTCATCTAGCGACGCCCACCATTCAAGACGTCTATGCTGTTTCTTTTTATCCGGTTTACAATTCGCTTTACACATATCTTCACCTACGGTAGTAACCCACTCGCTCTTAGGTCTTTCTTTCTTAATTTCAGTTCCTATCCATTCCATTACATAGTCTTTCACACTAGACTCCGATCCACACCCACCATCTTGTTTCCACCACCAATCTTTCCCTGTACCACTCTTCTTCCTACCACTACTCTTCCTATTCCCATCACCAACCAAATCTTTCCTACTATCCATACTAAGCCTATCAAAATTCCCTTCTGATATACTCGTCCCCATAATCTCCGAAGGCGGTGATGCTTCTTCTGTTGCCATAACCGCTTCAGGCGACAAAACAATCAGATTTTCAGATGAAGCTGCTTCCACACCATCCGTAACTTTAATAACACAACTCTCTGGTGATGCTTCCACAAAACCAACTTCTTCATAACCAGTTAAAACACTCTCAGTTCCATCAATTATAGAACCATTATCAGTTAAAATCTCAGATCCTCCTCCTCCTTCAATTTTCTTCTTTTTCAATTCATTATTACAAACTTTTCTCTCTTCTTCTACTTCTTCTTCAATTTCAATCCCAGAAACCCCTGAAACTCCAGAAACCAAATCCCCTCCACCACCACCACCACCATAAGCATCATCAATCTTAGATCTAGCAAGACCAAAATCAGCAATCTTTGCATTAAAATCACTATCAAGAAGAATATTACTAGGTTTAATATCACCATGAATAATAACAGGATCACATTGATAATGAAGAAACTCAAGTCCTTTAGCAATATCAACAGCAATACAAAACCTCTTTTTCCATTCCATCAATTCAACACATTTCCTATCAAGTAATGCATCTTGTAAACTCCTATTAATCATCAATTCATAAACTAACAACATTCTTCTCCGTTTCGTATCACTAGAAAATCCAATCAAATTAACAACATAGTGCGAATCAATTTTACCAGCTAATGTCAATTCATTCTGAAATTCTCTTTCTCCTTGTAACGAACCAATCGAATCCATTAATTTCACAGCAATTTCTTGACCATTAGTTAACACACCTTTATACACTGAACCAAATCCACCTTGACCTAACCGATTCGAAGCCGCAAATGTTCCAGTAGCACGACGAAGTACAGAGTATGAATAACGTTGCGGTTTAGGGTTTAGATCTGTTGTTGGTACTGTTCTTTTACGAGATAATTTCCGGTATAAAATCGCTAAAAATGTAAATAGTGTAAATACCATCGCGATTGTAATCAACACTGCTGCCAATGGAAACTTATGATGATTATGATTATGAGGAAGAAGTGTTGGCGTCTGGTTATTTGACGTTGTTGCTGCTGTTGTGGGTGTTGATGGTAATACTACTTGTTCCTCCGGCGGTACAAAGAACGGTGGTGTTGGTGTTTGTGATAGTTGTCGTGATGGCATGTTGATGTTTATGGTGATAATTGATCATTCCGGAGACGTAAACGCGGGATTTGATTAGTCCACACGCTGTAGAAAAACAAAAATGGTGGTTTCCTCTGTAATGTTAAAAAAAACTTCTGGTTGTTTGTTTCTTCTTCTGGTTCTTCCTCTTCACTGCTCTCTTAACTGCAAAATTTTGTATCAGTAAATAAATATATTCCTTTTTACTTTCTGATATTTTTTTAATTTACTGTAATAGAGAATTATTAGTTGCTAATAGAGAACATCAAATCCGCTACACTAAGATACTAATCTACGCTCGGTAAACATAAAAAATATTATTAGTTGACTATGTACACGTGTCAGGTGATTAAGTATGGTGTATGGATTTTAGATGTGTTTGGGACGTAGGGGAGCTGATGTTGACTGTGTAGTTTACGCCGGTGCACGATAGCAGGAACATGAGTCAGCTGCTAGATATCCAGATGGTTTTGACTATTGGACTGGATCAAACAGTGAAATGACAGAAAGGACGAGGAAAATACAAAAGAATTACGTGGTAGTCAGGTAACGAGTTGAAGTAGTCAGTGAGGGTAATTATGGGATTAGGTAATATTCTTTGACTTTGTTTTGTAGACAGCTTTTTTGTAGGGTCTATAAATTGTGGGTAGAGAGAGAATATTATTCTACCAAAAAATAGTCATGTGATTATGGGACCCAAAAAAGGGGAAAACGTTAAAATCATTGTTGGATTTTATCGGAAAATGAGAAAGGGAAAAAACAGTAATGATAACTACAGAGCGTTACTTTTAGATTACAACTACTAGCCTTGGGCCTATAATCACGTGTAGTCCGCGTGGTTTGTAAAGAATTATTCTCTCAGAATAATATGATGGAAAAATACTTTTTTGTTTTCTTGTTTGTTTTGTTTTTTTAATTGATTTAAGAAAATAATAGAATGAGTTCAAAAATTACACGAAAAATTAGTCATTTGTTGGATCTCGAAAAGTGAATTTGGCTTGTTCCAATGTAAATGGAAAGATATTTAGTCATGCAATGAAAAGTATATAATTTTAAAAATTCAGAAAAAAAGAACGCTCGATTGGGATATCAAAATTAATTGGGGATATAAATTATTTCTCCTAACCAATAGTGTCTGTTAAGGGTTGTTTTGGGGGGGGGAAATACTAAAATACCCTTCCCTCAAAATAAAAATCAAAATCAAAAAACAAAATCATATCCCCATTTCCATCTTCACTTCTTATTAATCTCTTTTAGGTTTAGGGCTTTAAAACCTAAATATTCCCCACTCCCTTTCAAATTCTAAATTTTTCCCACTCCCTTTCAAATTCTCTTCTCCTTCTCTGCCGGCTCCTCACTTTGAAAACGATTTTTTTTTTTACATTCGGAAGTGATGAAGACCATGCCGGAAGTGATGAAGACATGCCGAAAGTGATGAAGACCATGCCGGTATAGATGAAGACCATGCCGGAAGTGATGAAGACCATGCCGGTAGTGATGAAGACCATCTCTGAAATTAATTTTTTTTACATCGCCAGAAGTGATGAAGACTATGCCGGAATTGATGAAGACCATGCCGGCATGCTCGATAGAAATCTATCAATGCCGGTAGTCAAGTGAGAAAAAATTCAATTTTCTGGATACTTTATATCATGTGCCGGAAAAGAAATTTAAGCAACATACTATACCGTTAGTAGTACCGGCATGCTCGAGATTTAACTGACTGTGCCGGCAATGGACTTTTCAAAACCAGAAAAAAAATTCTCCGAGACGCTGTCTCGCACTCTGCTGCCCCCTAGACCCCCGCGACCTGACCTGTCAGGTCGAACACAGCCGGGAGGGGCTACGCCCACCCGGACCCCCCGGATAGTGGCAAACATTTATGAAAATTTCCAACAAATGCCGGCATGGTTTTTTCGGTTGAATACAATGCCGGCTTGCCTTTTAAAATGGGGGATATTGTTGGCCGGCTTTCAGCTGCAAAAATGGTGGATTCAAAGAAAAAAAATCAAATTTTCAACACATTAGCACCTTTACCTGAGTATTGGGAGTGCTTGTACAATCATCCTCCATTTTTATCAAAAAAAGTTCCCTCTCAAAAAAATTTCCTCCTACTCTCACCTCACTCACCCAAATACAAATAAAAATACATACTAATCATTTAACAAATACTTAAGATTTTTACTAATTATAATTAACCACTAAACCTGATTAGTGAAGGGTAGATTAGGAATTATATAAAATATTTAGATAAGGGGTGACCCTGATTTGGTATTTGGATCCAGTTTTTGTCTTTTCCCTCTATCCCCCAATTAGTTTTGATATCCCCAATTGCGCGTTCCAAAAAAACAGAAAAAGGAAAAGAGGAATGGAAAAACGCCATGCACCTTTTCAAAACCTTTTTGCCAGTATTATGCGCAAAATACATCCTTATTGTAGGTTATGGGGTGAAGATCCAGGCTCCAGAGTCTAGAGCATGCTTGTTCTATTTTAATTCCTGTTATTCCTTTCAAAAAATATACATGTCATAGTATGTTGTCTACATGAGCACTTTTTATTTCTAATTTTCATTTTTTTGATTCGGTAAAAAATTTGGTGTCAATTAGTTTCGAGCTCAGGTAATTCCTTTATCATTCAGTAATTTTTCGACTATACTGCAGTGATATCAGTAATTTTTCCGCTATACTACAGTGATATCGGCTACTTCAACAATAATCCCGCACCCTTAAATGTGGTGATAAAATCACTAGGGTAAAGTCAGATGAAGGGGCAATTCATGGTCGACCTAAGTTAACCGCTTTTTTTTTTTTTTTGGTTCTGCAATTTCTTTTCTTTTTTCGGAAAAGAGGCGAACCTCAACTAATATATTGATAATGCCGATTTGAGTAATCGGAAACCTTACAAAGTGTTTTCAGGATCATTACACATACATCAAAACTATATTGTCTCCACCAGTTCTTACCAAACAATTCTATCTTTCCAAACATACAAACCATTTCAGAATTCCTAAAGGACCAAATCACATAAAGAGGCCAAATTGATTTTGAATCAAAATCAATATGTATCACTGCACAAAGCAGTGATTAGATTAGATCCAACCCAGTGTTTTTAAGAACATGTATACCTAAGTAACATGAACCAATGTTTTCAAAGTAACAATATCTACATCTACAGAAATCAAAGTAACGGTGTCTAAAGTAACTGAGGTCTTCTGAATCGGTGTCTAGAGGTCTGGATCGGTTGAAGTCGGGCCGAATTGGCATTGGAGTCTTGGTAACTGTTGTGGTTGTTGATGAACATGTTGATGATCTTGGTCTAATTGATGCTGCCATTGTTTCCTTCGCTGGATCTGATGATGTTCTTGTTGTTGTTGTGGTTGATTTTTCTCCAAATAGAAACATGAACTTCCACCACTTGAGCAGGGTCTTCAATCTAATGAAGAGAACAGACAAAAAACCCAAACTGCAAAAACCCAAAACTACAGAGGAGCTAAAATTCCTAAAACAAAGTAAAACAACCTCTCTTTGTCAATTGTTCTTGAAGAAGCTCAACTGGCTAGGGTTTCGTTGAGTTCTTAGGGTTTCGTTGAGTTCTTAGGGAGGAGGAATTTTTGGGGTTTTTAGAGGGAGGTTGAGACAATGACTTGTTGAAGTTTTCTAACAAATATCTAAGTTAACCGCTAGGCTTGGCATTGCAGGGTGATATGTTATAAAACATGTCCCTTCAATTGGGCTATAGTTATGAACCAAAAGACAATATCAAATTCATTCAAGTAGTGACCAACAACAACAAGAGGTCATTGTCTAATAAATACTAACTCAAAAACAAAATAGTGACTGAAAAATACTAATAGTACTACATGCAATGGAGTTTCTTTTTTGTCTTTGTAAAGTTAGTAGGAATTTCGTTTTCTAGAGAGATTTTGTTCACACGTTAGTTTTGATATGGGTACATGGATGATTCGTGTACCGGAAATGTTAACAGTGATTAAACAAGTCCAAGGACGTAATCAACAAATGATGAGTACTAATTCTTGAATTTGCTTGAAGCTCCTGTGTGCTTTAAGATTAAACAAAATCGTCTTCAAAAGTCATTAGATCTCTCCATTACTTTGCGGCTAGGTAGCCGATGTTGAATGTCATTTGAACAAGTCAGACTCAGCGTGCGCATCATTCTTTTACATGCATGACAATTTATCAATTCTCTAGAGGATTTCAGTCTACTTTGTGTGATTCTGAGAAGAAAAATGGTAAACTCAAACAAGTCATTTACGTGAAAGCTCCTGCATCAGATTTTCAAAGTAGACGCTAAGAGTGAATTTGTGGGCGAATTCTGTTTAAAAACATTAGACTATTTACAGTGGTCGACAATATATAGCATACATTCCACAAGATTATCCATACAGATTATATAAAAACATTTGAAACCATGATCCTGAATTAAACAAAGTCACGTTATTCTTTATGCCCCACTGAAATTTGATCTAGTGGCTTGATCCTTGAACAGGCAAGAAAAAACTGCTTCCAATCTTATCTGTCTCCTTGTCTTGTCTTGTCTTGTACATTATGACGATCGCTTCTATATCCACACGAACAATCCATACATTATCTTCAATAATTTTCAAGCATGCCCATTTCACAAAGGAAACTCTGATAACTTAATGTTTCCCCATACCGTCACCATTCACATCTATCTTCTTGATGTAGAGCTCTTTGGCACCCTGATAGAGGGTTATCAAATCCCAGAAGGTTAATTTTTCGGCCAGAACACGACCGTTACATAGGATTATCAAATTCCACGTATAAATATAATGGTCGGAATTGTTTTGTTTTGCATCGTGCAACAGTTATCGGCCAAAACAATGGTTTACTAAGCTAATCAACTATCTGCAGGAAATATCCTAGATTGTGTCTTTCACAAAAATTCAGGACAGGGCAGTGAAACTTTTAGAAAGGGTTTGTAAAGTGGGACATGAAAGAATCAAACAAACATGAAGATTTCTACTAGTGCATCCAAAAGTTAAAAAGAAAAAATGATCATAGAGATGGAGATATATATGATTCATCAATGATGATAAATATCACACACTAAAATCAAAAGAAAAAGAAAACAACAACAACACAAGGTGGAAACGAACAACTCTCAATGAAAAAATCCAACTTAAAAATCTTTTGGAGGACCCATATATCATTTGACTATATATGCTTTATTTTGTACTACTTTAATAATAATCTTGAAAAATCATAAAAATTCAAGAACAATAGACAAAGAGAGAATCCAATGTTTAAAGTGATAATCAATGAAATTTGAGATCTCGTATTTAATCTGCTTCCCATCTGATTTTTGTATTATGTTTAATGGACAAATTAAATATCCTTAAGTCAAAGAATTTTGGTGATGTGATATACTAATTTAATCATCATGCTTAATTTGAGGATTTGTGAGTGCATTATCCTGTATTTATTATTTATTTATGATTATAAGAAGAAGAATGGGGGGATTAGGTACATAATGAAGTTGACAATGACAAACATTTCGTGCATTAAAATGGAAAACAACCACAGGTATTTGACAACACTTAAACAATTAACACGGTGTCCAAGTCAACCAACTACCCCAAACTGCCACACTTTTAAGTGTTTGACTTTTAAGGCATCCCTAGTTGGCTAGTTCAGTTCTACAGTGTGCTCAGCTGGTGCTTTAAATGATAATCAACGCAAGTCCTATCCCTGGTTGGACTGTCTCCGGGTTGTCTTCACTGGCCGGTGCTGTGGGGCTCTAGGACGGTACCGCTCTAGCCTAGTTTTAAAATTAAAATTCAGCCGACAGTTAAATTTTTCAGTCACCACTGTGGAAATCATTCCCGTCTCTCTACAGATTGAGCTGTTACCGTTTTTTCTTTTACCAAGGGTTTTAAAGACGATAAATCGGTCAATGAAAATCGATCGGTAACAAGGTTCTTCCTGCAACTGTAAATTCTCGATGTGGATATTCATCAAAGCTAGTGATCATCATGTATTACGCGAACTACTACTATATACTCCCTCCGTCCCATTTTATTTGAAGGTTTAGGATTTTTTTTTAGTCCCAAAATAGATGAAGGTTTTCATATTTTTCTCACTTTTTTCCTGATTTGTCCTTGCATTGAAATTAACCACTAGAACACAAGGAACAAAAAACTAGGAGATTTTTTGTAGTAGATAATAGGGAAAGATAAAGAGGCACAGAGAGAAAGAAATTCCATTCATCAGAGTTAGTGTGTTACATAGATAGTCCTTTATATACAATAGGAATAGAACCCTAGTTACTATATTGGGCTGCACATCCGTGGGCTAAAGCCCTACAACACTCCCCCTTGTAAGGTCCAATAAAACTCCATATGCAGTACTTCACATACAATGCTTTGGATGTAGATCTTCAAATGTAGTTCTCTCCTTGATGACTATTGTGTCTAAGACAATTGCTCCATTAAAACTTTGACAAGGAAAAACCCAGTGGGACAAAACCTTGGTACAGTTGTTCACATGTTAGCTTGTATTTTACATGTAGTTCATCACATGTAATACGATCGTCAAAGATCGTCGAGTCTAAGTTAGTTGTCTCGTTAAAACTTCGTCAGGCTAACCCAGAGGGACAATACCTGAACTAAAGAAAAAGAGTACAACATTAAGTAAACTTAGAACATAGTTGGATGCGTATACGTTGCCTCATTAAAACCTTGACAAGGAAAACCCAGTGGGATAAAACCTTAACGAAGGGAAAATAGTACAACGTGACAGATGCAAGTAAAGGTGATCCGTTGCAAATGATCACTTTGCTCTGTTGAAGTTGACTAGTTTCCTCACAACTCCTAAGGAAGAAAATCCTAGTACGAAAGACAATAGTCTTAGCTGGGAAATTACATTCCCGGTGTTTGTTGTTGTCTCATTAAAAACCTTGCCGAGTAACAAAACCCTGTGGGAAAAAGTAACCTCGGTGAAGGAAAAATAGTTCAACACACCATTAGATGCTCCCCCTGATGTCAGACAATTTTCATTAGTCCAATGCAGTTAAAAGGAGTTTATCACTCTTTACTTTGGTGACTTGAATGTTTATAAGACCTTGTTGTTGATTCTGGAAGTTACGTTGCTTAACATACTATCACGTTTCATTTCTTTGATTCAGATATTTTCAGTAATATCAACGCGATCTTTATGTCTTCAACGTTCAACATACTTGATGTTTTTAGTGTTGTCTCGCTAAAAACCTTGTCAAGTAACAAAACCCTTTGGGAAAAACTATTATCGATCGAAGGGAAAAAGAGTACAACACATCTTCAATTTCGAAGTAAAATATGTCGACATCATATCCTTGGATCCTCCCCCTGATGTCAGCATCTCCCCCTGATTACTTTCAGAGTTGTTCCAGACAGTTCCTTTAGTCATGTACTTTTCGAAACTGAATATTGGTAATGACTTAGAAAACAGTCTACCATATCTCCCCCTAATTACTTTCGTTAGAGAAGAGATTATTGTTCATTCATAATCAACAACCTTTGGATTGCAGTTCCTTTAGCATTCCTTTTTATGTATTTGCATGGATAAAACAAACTCATGTCAATGGTTACTTTTAAGTACATGATTACATTCACTGTACCATTCCAATGACGTTGCGTTGGCGCTGAGCTATATCTAGCTAACAAGTTCACTGAGGATGTGACATTTGGTCGAGCAAATTATGCTAAGTACAATAATGCGTCTATTATACTTAAATAAGGGAAGTTCATCTCCCGACACAACTTCGTCATCTTCCTTTAGACGAATTGGTCATTTATGTACATTTGAAACTCGACTAATCATGGGAGTGCTATCAGGATGCATGTCCTTGTTAAATTTCCTGACAATGAACAGATGCAAACTGGTGGAATAATATACCACAAGATCGGTCTTCTAGTTCAGAACATTGATAAGATCGAGATTTCCCAGGATTTTATCTCAAATTCAGATTTGAAATAGCTTGTAAGATCTCTTATTCCATTAAGAGTACTCATCATGTCCATACCGTCGACATAGATAGCTACAATTCTGAATTAGGAACTTATTTAATACGCATGGTACAAAACCTTACTTGTTTATCCCTTCCCAATAAACTAGTCACTTAGACGGGTATACCACATCCGCCTGATTGTTAAATAAATAAGTGAGTGTTCTAGTGTAACTGCAAACACACTCCGTGGTTTAGAGTCATTCGACTTGGGAAGCAAAAGGCCATCATGCACTTTTGCAAATATCTTTGAGTCTAAATCTCCAGAGATATAACCACATCTACTATGTTTCAAATTCTTTGGAAACAATCGAGCAAACTAATTCACTGAACATTATGATATTCAAAAGAGTAAGCGATCCAGGGGTTTGTGAGAGACCTCGCGCCACAAGGTGATTCTTTATACTTTAAGACCTCATTCTTCTCACTGCACTTTGTGACAAATGATAGACGCATTTATGTGTTTATTTTCATCTCTATTGTGTATATTGTTAGTACCCATTTTTGTACTAATTTTGGTATTTTATCTCTTTGTAGGTGTTTTTGGATAAATAGGCTTTTGCGGCGAAATTGGCTCAAAAAGTTGTTAAAGACACCTGGAAGGACATTTGCTATTCGGACTCTCATTTTGGATAAGGGGTAACCCATTTCCAAGCAGCTACTAAACACAGACCGGGACTGGATAGGGGGACTCCATTTCTTCACGTTTTGAAAATGAAAATTGGCGGGAAATAATCTTTTTACGGTGCAGAATTAGGGTTCAGATTTTAGAAGTATTTGGAGGAGATTTAATTGTTGATTCTTGTTGGGATTGATCTGTTAGGCCAAAACAGGCTTGGTATGGGTGATTTCCTATAGCAAATTGGGCTTGATAACTAGTTCTCGATTAAACAGGGAAAGAAGAGTATTACGGGTTTGGATAGAGTTTGAGAAGATATTTGGTCGGATTCGATCATTGGGCTGGATTGGGATTAGTTGATTACACCCAAACAGGAGTGTTAAGAGCCTTGGATTCGTTAAATAAGGAAGTATTCGTTAATTGGAAGAAAACAGAGACCGAGTTATTCTTGGTGTCTCTTGGTTTTATTCCGGAAGTTATGTGAAATTAGGGGAATATTTTCTTATAGATTTGCTTCTATCTATTACGCAGGAGAGTATGGGAAGTTTAGAAAACTTGGAAGACGCATAACTGATGAGAAAAGGAAAGTGCCGTAACTTGTTGAGGAGGAAAAATCAAAGATATTCTCGAGTTTCCTTTGCCCTACCATGTATAAAAAGGTTGGTACGAGTCCTGGAGAGGTAATCAATACTTTGGGGGAAGTTTAGAACCTTAGAAAAGCCAGAAGAATCAACTTGAGGAGGACGAGTTCTGCTGCTGCCGGAGAAGAAGAAGAAGAAGAAGAAGAAGAACATACGACGCACATACAACAGTCGCAGAAACTGTTGCCGTAACTTTCATATTCAATACCTTTTGTAACGATTCTTCCAACAATTAATTCAGTTCGCAACAGTTCTATTCCTCTATAACAGTAGGTTCTGTAACAATTATATTAGTTACAGAATCCGCTGCTTTTATACTTTTCACTCTTTTAATCAACTTTTGAGCACCAAAGATGTATTTTGAGAACATGGTTAATATGAGGAGCTAAACCCCTTAGCCGAGGCAACGGAGGAAGCCATTGTTCCATGAAAAGTGGTATAATTCTATTTTAATTATTTTTGCAATCTTTTACATGATTATTTGCATAGAACTAATATAGGAAAATTAATTTTTATTGAGTGGTTGTGAATTTTTTTGATGGAACATGCTAGGTTTTAAAACTTTTGATGATTCATGCTTTATGTTTACAATTGTTACTTCAAAAATCTATTAGAGGCAATAAATTAGAATCACTTTAAAAGAAAGAATTGCATGAATATTGATTAGATTATATCACTTAACTGGTCAATGGTGGAATCCAAAGTCTCGGTGTCTTTTTATAATTTGATACAATTTTATTTGAGTTATTTAATTTAATTTAAGTCTAAAAAAAAATCCTTCATAAGTTCGAGAAACGAATCTTTTTTACCACTATCTACAAAACACATCAACAAATAACCACATATGTCCCAGAGGCTTTATACTTGGTTGGTTAGCACTACCACACCAAATACCCGTATATTTGTCAAAGAATTAAGTTCTACCTGGATTGCGTAGGCCAAATATGCTATTTATTTGAAATTAATCAAAATAAAGCATGGTTCGATCTCATTGTACTCTACTTCTGGAGCAACTATTTATGGATTATATCATCATTGTGCATGCATGATCCTTCCACTGACTCATATGCATTCTCATAATCCGTCGGGATTTCATTGTTCTATAGAATCATTTAAAACTTCGGAGCGTCCTCCAGTTTGATTCATGGACATATTCAAAGACAATCTTATGAGATGATTTTTGATGATATAAATAAGTTGTGCCTTACTCACCTACTTCCTTTCTAGGAGAGGATTGATCAAACCAAGTGGTTTCTCCAACTTCCTTTATGGAGCCACGGCCTCAACCACACTTCCACTGAGTGTAGTTGCAACACCTTAGTCTATGGTGTATATCCCTTATTGAGGATTTGTAACCTTGCAGGTAAGTTTGCAGTTGGTATGTGTGATATCATCACTTTAGCAACATCAGTGTACATTCTGAAAATCGAATATTCTTTATCACTTCACATTTACATTTGTGGATTACAAGAATCAATATGAGACAGAGTGGGAACACACCACGACAATTCCTATCGTTCCCTTAGAAAATCATTTTTCTTATCTCCCCCTAACGAAGGGAAGACTGTCCCATTAAAGTGATAACACGCAAATCTTGCGGTAAGAGATCTCATGCCAAAGGTTTTTAAAATGCGGATAATTATTGAGATTAAATATTCAACAAAATTACTTAATCATTTTCGTGACCCATCATAGTAGGTTGTGGACTCGTAATGGCACATATATAGTACAACCAAAAAAGTGTAAGAACACGAATGTCAGGCTTAAATCCAGTTACCAACTGGTACGCATAAAAGGTTGACTAATATTGGGTTCTAAAACGAATTAAGTAAAGATGCGTTAATATTGCATATTCCCCAAGCAGTTAAAGGTAAGTTTGTACGCATAACCATGCCTAAGGAACCATCTGTAACCTTTGATAATAGCCTTTGCGAGACCTTGGGGTATAGGATACTCTGCATTGATCCTATTAAACATGCAATAACCATCAAGTCCTTTTGATGTACACTCGCTGGCATTTACAAGGGGTGGTGAGCCCTTACATGTAAAATATGTGCTAGTAGTTTTCCAAACGCAAATTTCTTGGGAACTATAATTAGTCCAAAATGTTAAAACATTCACCAGAGCCGTAAGTCACTTTAATGGTCCGCATTCTGCATGAATATTTTTCTGAATTTCACCTTGTTTTCTTTGTAATATGTAAATTTACCATTTGCATCTTAGGATGGTCTCGATCCTGTTTTATTGAAGACTTTGTAAAAATGAGTGATATGCTTTCTTACCTGAAGGGGGTTGTGCATCAAGTACTTTAGAAAACACTTATTGAGAGATATACCGTCACTTCGCATTCTGTCAATCTTTTTCCTATTATCTCGTCCACTCAAACACAGTGATGTACATATGATTCCTTTCAAAATGAAACATCATGTCACAACCAAAGTGCCTTTATGGTTATGTCAAAGCTTGTATGAGTCAATTCCCAACATTTCATCGTCGGAGTCAATATGGATTCAATACTCCAAATACTATAGTGATTTACATTTCACTAGATTGACTCATTAGTTTCTCTAAGATATATTTCCTTCCAAATATATTAGAGACTATAAAAGATGCAATCAATTACATTCTCATCATTGTGAGTTTCCATATGATATCCACTTGCATGGGTCTCTTTGGAATTTAACAAGGTGATTAGCTCTCAGTACATAAAGAGCTTTTGTGACTTTTAATCTTTGTTCCATCCTGGAAACAAAATTTGAGCATTGCTTCGCTCGATGATCCAATATCGTAGTCACATGAATTAGTTCAAAAACCAGTGTATATTCCTTAAATTAGTGGGAGAAAAACCACTATTAATTAGACATTAAATCTTGAGAGATTTAATAAGTGGTGTGGCCTTATTCGTAACAAAAGTGGGATTCAACTCAAGTACTTTAGAGTGAATATATGTTACGTTTCAGGGGGAATGATATATTTTTCATCCAAATATATCTCAAGTGCATTAGAAAATTTATGTTTCGTGGGAATGATGTACTTTTCATTTCATAAGCGCAGACATTGGATCTAGTTCAATTAAATAAGATAGTCAATTGGCCAGGCAAAATTCTTTTTTTCATTAAAGTTGATGTGAAAATTGGTTGCTATTATGATACATACATTACATTGTATATACCAACATCTGTGACCAGGTGCATTTCCAACTCTTTCATTTATGATGGGAGCTAGAGTTACATTTTAGCTTCGTCCCATATTCAGTTAATACGTGTACTTTGGTGTCATCACTACTGGGGAAATAAATACATCTTTGTCTCATGATATATATGTCCCTTTTCACATGTTTTATATGAGTCAGTACGTCTAACCCTCATTACTTCGGGGTTCTTTCCATTTTCAATTTTGCTACATTTAGCTTAATTTGAGAAATTTCTTTATCTCAATAGGCCAAGAGAATCTCACTACACATGTCAACCACTTACTTTAGGTTGAATATATTACTAAAAATAGTTCTCTTGTTGTCATACTTCAACATATACTGGTTCGTTAGTATCATGGATGAAGTAGAGAAATGGAAATTTTCTGACTCATATCATCTTTTGTGAGTTCTTCCACAAAAATTGGAACACATGTGATTATATTTGAACGTATCTTTTGAAACTACTAACAGATTAATAGTCGAGCAAGTGGATTACATTCCACGGAACATTCAAATTTGGGGAGACAATATCAAGTACGCAATAATGGTCCAAGTACTTCTAAAGACAATATCGATTTGGTACAACCAATTGAACAAAAAACACCATTCACTTATATCCAATATCATATTCAAGAGAACAAAATAGCATTAAGACCAAAATTCTTAATGATCGAGATCAACAATTATAATTTAAATTGACCATTTCTATGATGTAAACTTATCTTAAGACAAAAATAAACAACACTAGGCATAAATAAGCGGAACAAATAAATAAGCCCAACGAAAAATTCGATGTAAAAACCCCGCATTAATTACATACCTCACATTTTGGTTCCCACTGTAGTATATAGGCGGAACCGGTACAGACTTAGTCGCACACGTCCCAAAACTGGAACTGGACAGGACGGAACATCACCAACTTGACCGGGTCGGGTTGGCTGGATCGGGTCGGGTGGACATAAGATTTCTTTCGCAAAGTCCCTTTCTTCTGGGAAAGCGAACAGACTTTTTTTTTTTTAACATCAAATCAACAGATTCCCTTTCCCCCATTAAATCAAATCAAAGGAAGAAAAACACTTAGCTTAACGATGATTCCATGAGTGCGTTGATGTAAATGTGAGCACCATTATTTTTTTTCTCTTTTTTCAAATAACTTGTGTTTATCATCCATGTAGAAAATAAAATAAAAAATGAATCGGTCCGTTTTAGCTCTGCGGTATAGCTTAGTGCATGATAACGTTTTGTAGTAGATAATAGGGAAAATAAAGAGGCACAGAGAGAAAGATATTCCATTCATCATAGTTAGTGTGTTACATAGATAGTCATTTATATACAACAGGAATAGAATCCTACCTACTATATTGGGATGAATATTCGTGGGCTAAAGCCCTACAACAAAATTTAAATATTATACCAATTATTATTAAGGGATATACATGGAAAAAAATTAATCTCTTTCCATTTTCTTAATCTACATGAAAACACATAAACCTTCAACTAAATTGAGACGGAGGGAGTATGAGACAGTATTAACAATTAGTCGAATATGGGCCCGATAGATCAGCTCAATACGTTAGGCCCACTTCGAAATCCTATCACAACTCACAACTTACAATTCTTCGATCGATCAGAGACTCGGTTGCTAGAGCATCTTATTCATCAACCTTACTAGACACCCCACCGAAAATACAGGTACTAGATGGGGAGAGCAACTTTTTTGTTTATGGAGATACAGGTACTATCGGGGAGAAAAGAAATCTTGGGTAAATTTCGCATTGCTCGTGATGGTGTAGTTGTATGAAAATTAAAATAACCGACGGATCCCACTAGATTGACTCAATAAATTCATTGCAATGAGGAGGGTCTAGTCAGTAGTTATTTTGCCGGATGATTGAACTACAACTGTCTATTTCAGTAAAACTGTTAAAATTTTGTACAGCTTTTTGAAAACCAACATGGTATGAATCGGATGATGAAGCTGTGAACTATGAGTTCCTTTAGCTGAACCGAACAGTTCCGAACAGGCTGGTGATAGAACAATATTAGAACCACGCAAAACAGGACAGCCCTTATCTAAAAACCTGGATGCCCAGCTCCATTCAAATTCAAAATACCGTCCCCCATCAGCTGTCGATGACTCGAATATCGCTCAGTTATTTTCATTCCTTTCTTGTAATTGAACCATGTTTTATGGCATACAAAAATCGTTTAGGGCATACCAAGTAAAGACAAAACCGGATCATTAGATAGTAAATCTAAAAAACCCTTAACCAAATATTTCCGATAATGGCAAAACTGCCCTTTTAGTATTAGTGGTTAATAATAATGATTAGTTGTCAATAATTTTGATTAGTTATTAATATTAAGATTAGTTATTAGGGATAATTAATTTATAAAACCTTGTGTTGATTAATTTGGTAGAAGAAGAATAAAAGGTTAGGTTTTCTTTTGGAGAGGAGAAGATAAGTGAAGAAAAAACTTGTATTTTGATTCAAGTAATCAAAATGGATGGGTAGAGACAATATAAAAAAACTTCTTGATTATGTTTAATTTCATTTTCGAAGGTTGAAATCATCAAGAAATTGATTTTTATCACCCAAGTTCGGCGAATCAGAGATAGGTTCGGCTTGAAATTATCAGTCGAACCTAACTGGTGTGCTACAGAAGATGAACAGTTCGGCTTACTCGAAATACAATAGTTATTGGCTGAACTTATATTTTGTAACTTACGGCCTTTTACTGTTGGGAAAATGTTCGGCTAATAAGAAATTTTATTATAAGCCGAACCTTCTCCTGAGAGTTTCAAAAAAACTCATGTTAAAGGTTCAATTTTTACTGAAAATATCATATCAGCCGAACAATATATCCTTTCAAGTTCGGCTCATATTAAAAAAATCGTATCAGCCGAACATGTTACTGATTTTTCAGAAAACACTTAAGTTCATACACATTTAGGGGTTCGGCTTTTTATTACGTTTGTTTTCTATTGTGCAGCCTTTGTTAGAACGAATCAACCAAAAGAATTGGAAATGACTATAAAAGTGTTATGAAAGTGAAGTCTACTAATGGAGAATACCAAGGTCCAAATTCAAATCATTAAAAACAAGGAGATCTTATCTTCATCTTCAAGAGAATGAAAAGACGAAGACAACGCAAAAAGAATGAGGTCATTCCGACATCGGACGAAGAAGTTATGGCCAAAACAAGATCGAAAAACTTGAGTCTGCAGAGAGAAGTTCGGCTGATAACTCATCAGCACGAGCCAGCCGAACCTGGAACCTACAAATCAATATTTTCGAAGTGTTTACAGAGAGATATTCGGCTTGAAAGTGATCTACTCGAGTCAGCCGAACCTGACAACCACCTGTGGTAAATTTCACTTCTCAGGTTCGGCCGGGAAAGGTTGGCAAGGTATTAACCGAATCTAACATTGTTCTTGGACATATTTGGACGCGAAATTGACTTATATCTCAAGGAAATTCGGTCCCGGAAGGATTATAAAGCCTAAATTTGATAGCTTTATATTAGAAGACATATAAATCCCTAAGAAGAGATCTTTCAATCTTTATCATCTCTCTACACCACATTCTATCATTTATATTATCTTCCACATCATAAAGAAGATATCCAAAGCCTAAAACGACACACATCAATTTTGAGAAGAAAATCCAAGTTAGAGGTGCGACTTATAAACAAAATAACGAACTAGCTGCACCATTTTAAATTACAAGTTCGGCTTATAAACAAACTATCGAATCAGCCGAACCTGTCTTATTAATAGAAAATGGAGAAATGGTGTCAGGTTCAGCTGATAATCGATATGAACTTATAAGCCGAACTATTCATAAGCACTTTCAGGGTGAAAAACAATGAACAGTTCGGCTGATAATTTGTCTCAATTATCAGCCGAACATCAATCTGTGATCGTTAAAAACCAAAAAAAAAAAAACAATTCTATCAATCATAAACAATAAAATAAGAGATGTGTTTGTAATAAATAATTTTTAATCCTCATTTTAGGAGCTGGTTCTTCAATCAGTTGAATTTCTGGTTTAATTTTAGTTTTTGCACCTTCATATTCTATTTGTTTTTCAATTGATGGATTAGAAGAGGATTCAGAACGCCTACTTCCTACTATTTGCATTGTGTGAGTCATTATATAGTTGAATGTAAACGATGATCAAATTTTTACCAACCGACGACTAATTGTGGAGATGAAAAAAAAATTTGTCAGACGGTTCGCGAGGGTTGGGCAAAAGGAAAGAAGAAAAGTTATTTAGGATAGGCAACTGATTTTGATTTTAAATTTTAATTTTTTCATATTAAGGTAAGGATAGATTAGTAATTTAAATTGTTTAAGGGTATATAGGTAATTGCACTACCATTAGACACCCCTTATAAAGTCACCCTAGATGGGAAAACAATTATGTATGCCCAGAAATTTTCATGTATGCCCTAAAACAAGGTTCTTCTTGTCTCCAAGAATTATGGTGAATTTTTCTTTTTGAATATTTGGAGCTAGAATGGGGGGAGTATGGTGCTAGTCATGCGGCCATTCTCTTTCTCTCATTTACCTCCCCTATTTATAAGCATATGTCTCCTCCTAAGATCCCACTACTATAAACTTACTTTGTTGCTGCAATGAAGAGAGAAATTATTGATTATACTCTTGTTCCATCAGGCTTAGGTTAAATGGTTTCTTATCATGTTTGGCTTATTTATCAAATCATAACACAACCTACGAAAACAATAACCAGTATTAACGCAAGAATTTGGATCAAAACCATGATGGGGGCATTTTCCAGTTTTGCATGTTACCGTGGTTTATTAAGATACCTTAGAAGAATAAATATAAACCAATCTATGTTTTGTTTTGATCGTAGGATCCATCAAAGAATGGTATTCTTGTTGTACAAACATTGAGAAACAAAATAGTGGCGTCAACACTATTAGCATCAACGGCTATTATGTTAAGTTCACTAATAGTGATGACTAACAAGTAACAAGAATAGCAGCAACCAATCATCTTCTTCAGGTTTTGTTTATGGTGATAATAGTCCATTAGGGTTTTCGATTAAGTTCTTTTCAATCCTTTTTTTTTTCTTTTACGAGTAAAGGTGAAATATATTACCAAGCCATGACCAAATACAAACTAGACCCTGAAGAAAAGGAAATACAAACATAAACATGAAAAGGACAGAGGTGTTGTCGTAGTATCATGGAGGAAAAGTTTCCCCAATATGATCATCAAACAACAGACGTGACTCAGTGTTATCTACTGCAGTAGCTATGCTACTTTCATTGCTCTTACTACTATTGATTTTATCTAACAATATAACTTGACTTAGAAAGTTTGGCATCTCATCCTTCCAAGAATTGAAAAGAGAAGACTCTCTAGCATTAAGAACCATAGTGTCTGCAACTTGATTTCCGGATCCACGAACGAACTTAAAACCCAAAAAGTTTACAATCCTTCAGAATCTCCAATGCCTCCTTTATTATTCCTTAATTTTGCCAACACATCATGGTATCCTTCCCTTCGATGAACCTCATTATCCTCTCACGGTCTCCTACAATCCTGCAGTTCTTTATTCCTTCCTCTCTGACCCATTTAGCACCTTGAAGGAGAGCTAAAGCTTCTACTTTCTTTGGAGTTGAAGCTTTGAATTATAACTAATGATTCCAGACTTGTCTCTTTTTCTTTCTCCTGCATTATTTCTGAGAATTATACCAAAGTCAGCATACGAAGTAGGTGATATCCAAGTAGCATCAAAATTCAGTTTATAGCAGTTCAAAGGAGGTGTTTTTCCAAGTAGTACCAGAAGTTATCAAATCCCTAGTATCTCTTGTAACAACGTTAAAGATTAAATCAATATTCGAATGTTTGCACCAAAAATGCAAAAATCTTTGAATAGAGATAGAGGTTTGCATAGATGAGAAAGATTTTTCCTCAAAGATTCTAGTACATCTTTATTTCCATATAAACCAACATTTTTTATACGATTAGCGCGGGAATGGAACCCCTAACCTATAACTTTGGAGTTCGACCCTGGCCAACTGGGCTATTCATAGTCATATAAACCAACATTTGATTGCACATATTTCTGCTAGAATTTCATTCCCTGAAAACCACATATTGTAATGTTCATTGAAAGTAATATTTACTGTATTGAAAGTCACTCCACCAGAAAAGGGAGGAAAAGTCCATATTGATTTTTCGAACTAACACTTAGAAAATAGGTGATGCAATGATTCAATGCTATTGTCACGAAAAATGCATTGGGTTTCTATGTCAGGCATGTGACAACTTAGAATCTGTCTCACAGGAAAAACATTGTTAAGACACTTCCATCAAAATAATTTGACTCTTTGTGGTAAGCTAGTTTTCCAAAATTTCTCCCAGACATTCAAAATTTCCTTATCATAGGTGTGTTTCCGACTTAATCTATCATATAAAGATTTTACAGTAAATATGACATTCCTAGTTAACTTCCATCTAAGTTTATCCTTATCTAAGGTATCATTCAAATTAGTAAAAAAAATTATTTTCAATATTGATTGAGCAATAATATAAGGAAAGGAATCAATGATTAAGGTTTGGTTCCACTCATTTGTATCAAGATTAATCAGATCTGATACGCGTGTTAACGTGTTTGTTCCTTTCGGAACAGATTTGATCTAGAGTAATATCTAGGTCAGGTATCTATTGGTCAATCCATATATTTATAGACCGTAGATATCCAACCTCCCAGCAAAGGTATTTACGGATTAGCTTTATACCATGTAAAACACACTTCCACATCCAAGAAGAGTTAGCAGATTCTTTTAAAAAGGAAACAAATTTATTCTTGAAATATTTCCCTTTTTAACATCTTCACCCACCAAAAGTTGGGCAGTGTTTGAAAATACGAGGGTACCCAAATACACCATAATATTTTTGTTTCAACCTATAAGTCCTCTACCGAATGTGATCGTCTATGGACAGAGTCGAGGCAATACGACAATTTGGTTCACACTTCGTGTGATCGTCTATGGATACAAGATCGACACAATACGACAACAAGATAACTTGTGTGATTGACTATGGATACAAGATCGAGACAATACAACAACGAAGTATGATACTTGATAATAGGTTCCGTAATAACCAAACTCTATAGGATCACTACCAAGTAATGCGAAGTTAATGTATATGTGTATTTTACTTTATTATAATAAAACAATTATAATATGGAAATCAAAGTAAAAGGCACAACAAGATTTTGTTAACGAGGAAACCGCAAATGCAGAAAACCCCCGGGACCTAGTCCAGTATTGAATACTCTCAGAATTAAGTCGTTATACAAAATCTAAACCAACTTCGTATAGTTGAGACCAAGCAGACTACCTTAGCTACTTAGTTCCCTCAGTAACCCTGCGCCTTCGACTTCTAGAGTCACGCACGTAAATAGCAAGTCCTTTTGATCGTATTCCAAACAGCAAAGGAAGAATCTGTTTGGTAGCCACTCTAATCAATCTTTGTTACAAGATATAGATGAGTCCTTGACAAAGGCTCTTATGTTTAATCTAATAAACTCCTTTGTCTGGTTAGATCAATCCAACTTTAACTACCGAAATAGTCAAGTATAGATTCGCACTCGATCAAAATAAATCTCAAAGAGATACATTGAGAATGCCGATCTCACACAACTAATCAATCGAATAAATCCGATTCTAGTTAGATCCCATCCGATCAAGGTTTGTGCACACAATTCAAAAGAAACGAAAACCAATAAGAAATCTTCGTCGTCTTCCAATCTTCTTTAATCTTCAATAACCTGCACAACACCACTTGAATCTCTTGTGATCAGTCACGCACAGAATGGAGTCTGTTAACAATGGATTATCACAAGATGTATTTAGATGTAACAACAGTTCTAAAGATCCCGTCGATACTTCAATCTAGTTTGAGTGAATCTTATATCAGAAGAGAAGATTCTCAAGAATAAACAAACTAGGTGCAATCAAAGTTTAAACAACCGTTAGTCAATCAAATCAATCGAAAACTAATAACACTGTAATTATCTAGTTTCCCACCAACGGTACTCGTAGAGCTTCTTGATCCCACATAAGTCTTTAAACGAGCGGTCATAAGAGATTTCACCTAATTAGGATACTTTCCTTTCCGAATAGACGGCTCCACCAGAAACAACAACAAATGAAGTTTTCCTGGCTCTTAGGATAGTTTGCTAGAAATGCAAACTTAGGTATTTATAGACCAGGGATGTTTGGACACCAAGGAATTTCCAAAACCGAAAATATTTTCAAGATATGCAATGAATAGCAAAATTCGGTTTTCATAATTCCAATAAATGTTTGTCCAATATTTCCGAATCTCTCAATAGAAAATCTCTAATTAGTAAATGCACATTACTAATTTTTATTCTCTAAAGATATGCATTTAATTGCTGGTAATTAAAGAATATAAAACCAAAAACAGTAATTAAAAGATTTTCAATTTATTTCGGCACAGGATCACTTTGAGTACTAAGGAATATCTTTGAACAATAAATGATAAGAGTTACTTCTCATGTTCAAAGTATGTTGACATCTTTTCATCGCAAATCCTTATTTCATATTTACATGGATTTGCATTCTTGGAATCGGTTATACCACACTTCCAAACAAGTTTAGAATTGGTTCACCTGTTTTCCAAGACTACTATGTGATTGATCAAATACCAAATCAAATACATGGGTTCACTCAGTTCTACCAAACACTAGGATCGGTTATACTTAATTATGGAAATACTTGTGATCGGTCGCACCAGACACTAGGATTGGTTACACCAGTTACAAGGATCGGTTCCATATACATATGGTATTTCTTGTGATCGGTCACACCAGTTACCAGGACCGGTTACACCAATTACAAGGATCGGTTACATATACTCATGATCGGTCACACCAATTACTAGGATCGGTCGCACCAACTACAAGGATCGATCATACCATCACATGGTGATTACTTAGGATCGGTTACACCAATTAATAAAAACCAATCATACCAAATCATAAGTCAGACATTGTGATTAGTTCTACCAATATACATAACATAAGTTAAGATCGGTTTTACCTACTCACACATATTGGTCATCCAAAGATTTGCAATGAATAGCCGGACCAATAAGCCTAATGATTTCCCTTTCGATTCACGAAACAAGTTCATGAATGTACTTCCTTTAAACAAATGTAAAACATTGTTCCTAGGATGGAATCTTCACCATAACCCATTCACATAATCATAACAATATATACAAGATTATGTCGATGTCATATCTAAGATGTTCAACAGATAAGCGTTATACTTCGTAGTCTAATTCCCTAATACTATGATCATGCAATTATGACCATGTCACATCACTAGAGTATTATACAATATGTACAGTATATACAGCTTCGCAGTTATGTTTTCAATATAGCACGACTTGAAAGATACGTTAGGAATGGAAAAGTTCAAGTCAATATTACTAACCTCAAGTGGAAGGATGATGTCGTCATTGTAGTTCGTTACTTCTTCACATTCTTCAGGTCTTCGGAGTAATACTTATATGTCTCAACATTCCTAGACTTTCTAGTCTAACCTAAACGAAGTTGACTCTAGTATTTAATCAAGCGACTCTAGATGAGTTTTGATACTAAAATATGACAACCAAACTTGACATACCAACGCTTGGTGAGTTCAACTGAGCTATACTCTAACATTGTCCACACAATTTTTACAATCATACTTGCTGGTTTGTAAAGAAATTTGTAGAATTCTATGTAATGGCCTTTTGTATTTAATTCTTTTCCCCACAAGAATTCCATCTGAATTGCGTTTATCCTCTTTGTAATTTTTTTAGGAAATTTAAAACATCCCATTTGGTATACTGAAAGGCTAGATAAAATTGATTTATTTAGTTTCACCTTACTTGATTGGTTAAAGATTATACTTTTCCAACCTTTTGTTCACTCCTCCATCTTACTAACAATAAAATCAAAAGCTTTAACTTTTGATTTGTCAATAGACAGGGGAGGCCTTAGGTAAGAGTCCTAATGTCTTTTATTATTATTATTATTAACAATCTAGACATCATTCTTTTCAGTTTAGGGTGTATTTTCTTGCTGAAAAAAAGCCCTGATTTATCAAAATTTATCACTTGGACTGAGACCAAACTGAATTCATGAAGAACATTAAGTAAGTTCTTACAACTTTGCATATTAGACTTTGTAAAGATAAGGCAATTGTTAGAGCACTGCTTGGTCGAAGTCGCAAGCATTGATATCTCAAGCTTGTTTGTCAAGTTTAGTTGTCAAAACTATAAGTCTTGATTTCTAGTCTACTTATAGTTATTTCTCGGATTAGGATAGAATGTGTAGTTGAGCTTTAGACTTCACGACGTTTATCGATTGAAGACGAATAACTACTATGGGGAGCTTGTGGAACTTCATCAACAAAAGGTATGTGGAGACTTGAACTCATCAATCACTCAAAAGTCTATTAATATTTTATCTCCTATTGAGACAAAAGTCGTATAGCTATATAGACTTTATGTTATACACATTAGATATTTCGAGCTGAGTTTAACTCGCTTATATATTTCTCGAAATATGTGTTGGTAAGCTTTCGCTTTAACCAAGTTCATCTTTTATTCTTAACGAAAGTCAAAAGATGATCATGTGAAAATCGCCTGGTAACATCCTATATGATTTGTGTGAGACAATCATTTGATGTAAACTCAGAATGTTTCGTATTGATCTATTGGTCACTTGAAAATTGCGTTGAAGCAAATCGTTAATGTGAGACATCTACTCCCGTCTTATAAGAATGTTTCAATGATTAAAATGGATTTTAGAATGATTAACCATTGATTGGATATAGCACAGTATGCGTACTTGTATGCTAATTGTTGCAAGTTATTCCAAGTCCGGGA
>JAJJMB010002868.1:0-135209 GCA_023531105.1 Papaver atlanticum | reverse complement strand
CAATCTTTTCAAACCGTAGATATAACGTTCATGAATTGATTCGAGTGAATCAAAATCGATCTTTCTTCAATTGTGTCTTGTATACTTCAATGAGAATATAAACAATTGAACAACTCTAGAACTAGTTTCATTTGAGTCATTTGAACTAGTTGTGATTAAGATGA
Source organism: Papaver atlanticum (assembly GCA_023531105.1). Taxonomy (NCBI): domain Eukaryota; kingdom Viridiplantae; phylum Streptophyta; class Magnoliopsida; order Ranunculales; family Papaveraceae; genus Papaver; species Papaver atlanticum. The sequence goes on along the minus strand of JAJJMB010002868.1, from coordinate 135,045 downwards.
ACAATGTTGATATGAAAGTGTTCATTGGCTAACTTCGGTTAACTATTGTTGAGTCAACTAAGTGTACACGTTTTGGCACGGTTACCCATATCTAAATATAGGTACATTTCATTTGTATGTAACAAGCTAAGTTCGATCTAACGGTTGAAAGATATTAGCTTTAATCTAATCAGGTTTTCATCTAACGGTGAATATTCAATGCTTTGTTACCAAGGTAACACTGATTGCAAACCCTGATTTGAAGACTATATAAGGGAGAACTCTAGCAACTGGGAAACCTAATCCCCATACCTCCTATGTGATACTAGTTGCGACTAGAGTCGATTCTCCTTTAACCTAGGTTTTTCTAAAACCATTATAGGTTAACGACTTAAAGACTTCATTTGGATTCTTAAGCCAGACCCAACTATTTTCTCTGTAGTTGCGTGCTCTGACTTTGTTCTATTGTATTGAGTACTATCTTCTCTAAGATTTGCTCGAGATTCAATCTCCGATAGGTAAGATAAAAAGTTGTCACAAACATCTTCGTCTCATCGTTTGTGATTCCACAATATGTTTTTCCGCTTCCATACAGTTAAGATCATTATGAGGTGATTGATATTACTGGGCTGTTCTTCGGGAATATAAGTCTGGTGTATCAATTGGTTCCTGTTCACCTTGATTTATCAAAAGACGGAAAAAAAACTCGTAGGTATTTCTGTGGAAGACAGATTTATCTATTCAATAGACTTTTCTGTGTGAGACAGATTTGTTTATCAAGTCTTCAACTTTGGGTCGTAGCAACTCTTAGTTGTGGGTGAGATCAGCTAAGGGAATCAAGTGCGCAGAGTCCTGATAGGATTCAGAGGCGTAAGGACCCAACTGTAACTTAATCTGTGTGAGATTGGTTAGGGCTCAACTACATTCCAGTCCGAAGTTAACTTGTAGTAGGATAGAGTCTGTAGCGGCTTAATACAGTGTTGTATTTAAATCTGGACTGTAGGAAATACCAATAGGTCCTAGAAATAATATATTAGAGCTAGTTTTGTCCAGTTGACTGAGTCAACTTTCTGTTTGGTCCTTTTTTTAAAAGATATATTATCGTTTGGTACGAAAAATTATGGTTTGGTCCTAGGGTGACGTCATGGATGATGTAATTGTCATCTTGTAGTGGCAATAATACCCTTTTGGGGCCATTACATCATTATGACGTAACCCTAGGAAATATATACTTAATTATCAAGAGAGAATAAATCATTTTCAGATTTACTTTCTCTCACCTCCATATTTTCAGATCTAGTTTCTCTCTCTTCTTTTTTTCTTCTCCTACTGCTGCATAAACAGTGAAGATTTGTGTGAGTTCTAGGGTTTTGATTTTGCAGAGATAATGAAGACGATTTGCAGAGATGATAAAGATGAATAGTATATCAAGATGATGAACAAGACGACGATTTTGTGACGAATATTTTGTTTTTCTCCTTGTTTGATGCTGCTGTGGTTGAAGATGATGATGAACACGATGAAGATGATGAAAACGATAATAGATTTATGTTTTTCTTCGTCACTGCTGCTGCTACTGTTGAAGATGATGAATTTGATGAAGTTCATTCTTGAAATGAACTCTGTTTTCTTTTGAAGATGATGATGAAGATGATGATAGATTTATGTTTTTCTTCGTCACTACTGTTGCTACTCTTTGAAAATGATGAATTTGATGAAGTTCATTCTTAAAATGAACTCTGTTTTATGTTTTATGTTTGTTGCTGATGAAGATTTGAAGATGAAATCAGGTTCACTGTGAAGGATGAACCGATATTGATGTTTGTTGCTCATGTTGAAGATCAAGATGATGATCTTTTTGTCTTGATGCTCGTGTTGAAGATCTTGATTTTTTATGTTGAAGATCTTGATTTTGATGATGATTTTGATTTTTTGATGTTTGCTGCTCGTGTTGAAGATCTTGAATTTGATGTTTTTCTGCTGGTGTTGAAGAATGATGAAGACGAAGATGAAGTTAGGTGTTTATGGATTTTTTTTTGTGGGTTAATTTAAAGACTGAACTCTGATTTTTATAGATTTTTTGTGGATTCATTTAAAGAATGAACTCTGTTTTTAGATCTTGAATTGTTAGGTGTTCATCTTAAAGAATGAACTCAATTCTAGGTTTGAATTAGTTAGTTTTTGATAGGTGTTCATTTTGTCGAATGAACTCTGTTTTCTTATATTTTCTATCAGGTGTTCATTTGAAGAATGAAATCTGTTTCCATATAGGTTTTATCAGGTGTTCATTTGAAAGAATGAACTCTGTTTTCTGTCATAATAATGAAGTTTTATGTTGTTTTCATTTTACAGAATAAATTCTGTTTTTCATATGTGATTTAGTTTGGTTTTATTAGGTGTTCATTTGAGGGAATGAACTCTGGAGTTCATCAGACATAATGAACTGCTACAAAAAATAAGTAAACAGAATTTTTTAGGTTTTTATTAGGTATTCATTTGAAGGAGTGAACTCCGGAGTTCATCAGACAGAATGAACTGCTACAAAAAATAAGTAAGAATTAACACGGAAGGGTACTTTGGTCCATTTAATATTTTTAAATAATTATGGACCAAATGGAAAAGGTGATTTCTGAAAGGACTAAACAGACATGGGACCACCTATAAAAGGACCAAACGATATTTTTCCCATCTGGACTAGGTCCCGAGGTTTTTCTGCATTTGCGGTTTCCTCGTTAACAAAATTTCTGGTGTCTCTGTTATTTGTTTTCCGCATTATATTTTCTATATAATCTAAATATCACAGGTTGTGCGTAGTTCAATCAATTAGATAATCCAACCTTTGGTTGTTTATATAAAATTGTTGACACTTGAACATTGGTCTTTGGTACCGTTCAAGTTGTTTCTCATAATAATCAGGCTCGCGGATTTCTATCTGTTTGATTTGCTGATTACATTGAGAAACAGAGATATAACTCTTGGAAGTATTTTCTTTGATTGAGTCTGACTGTCTAGTTGATTCTCTTGGAAATATATTGGAGTTTGTCCATACAGATTGCCTAAATGAAATATTGGGTGTGGTTGTTAGACACCTGCTTTTTCTGCAATCATCTGCAAAGAACATATGTGACACATGTTCGCTATTCTTGCTTATTTTTAAGCATTGTATTTCTTTAGTTTGTTCCTTTACAATAAGAAATCTAGAGAAAATTTCCATGCAAATAAGAAAAAAGTAAGGGGATAATGGATCCCTTTGCCTAAGACCACGAGTTGGTTTGAAATACTCTCTTGCACTTCCATTTAGAAGTACTGCAATAAAAGAAGTTGTTATACATTGTTTAATTAATTATATTAGAGCATTCCTCGGTTGAACCCACAAGTTTTGCTATCTAAAGCTTGTTGTCAATGTTAGGTGATCAAAACTATATATTGTTTCTAGTCTACTAAGTCAAGTTTTGGATAGGTTAGAATTGTAGTTGAGTATCAGAGATCACCCTAGAGGACTAAATATCGACGAAGACATTTGGAGAACTTCTGTATCAGGTATGTGAAGACTGAACCATTCTATTTTACTCATTATACCGTCATTCTATCTATTAAGACTATGTCGTATGACTTATAGTAGATTTACAAAGAAGATGTTTCGAGTCAAGCTTGTCTTGTGAAAAATCTCAAAATATAATTTAGCGATTAAATGTTCAAAGGACATTAATAATATTAGTTACATGAATTAATTTATGTATTAATTAAAAAGTGAAAAAGCGGGGGTACAACAATCACACCCAATATTTCGTTCGAAAATCTGTATGGACTAACTCCAATATAATTCCAAGAGAATCAACTAGACAGCTAGACTCAATCAAGGAAATATAGCCAAGAGTTATATCTCTTTCTCAAATCAATCAGCAAATCAACAGGATGAAATCCATGAACTGATTGGTATGAGAATAACTTGAACAGTACCAAAGACCAATGTTCAAGTGTCTATCAATTTATATCAATAACTAAAGGTTGGATTTACCAATTGATTGAACTACGCACAACCTGTGATATTTCAATTATATAAACAAATATAATGCGGAAAAGAAATAACACAGAAACTAGAAGTTTTGTTAACGAGGAAATCGCAAATTCAAAAAAAGCTCGGGACCTAGTCCAGATTTGAACACCACAATGTATTAAGCCGCTACAGACACTAGCCTATTATAAGTTAACTTCAAACTGGAATGTAGTTGAGCTCTAACCAAGTCTCACACCGATTAAGGTACAGTCGCGTTCCTTACGTCTCTGAATCCCAGCAGGACTCTACGTACTTGATTCCCTTAGCTGATTTCACCCACAACTAAGAGTTGATACGACCCAAAGCCGAAGACTTATAAACAAATCTGTCTCCCACAGATAAGTCTATTCTGATAGATAAATATGTCTCCCACAGAAGTACCTATGAAGTTTTGATAAATCAAGGTGAACAGGAACCAATTGATAATCCGGTATTATATTCCCGAAGAACAGCCTAGAAAATATCAATCACCTCACAATAACTTAACTATATGGTCGTAGAAGAAGTTAATCACAAAGACTGAGACGAAGAGCTTTGTGATTACTTTTTATATCTTACCTATTGGAGATAAATCTCGAGAAAATCTTAGAGAAGATAATGTTCAATACGATAGAACAAGTAAGATCAGAACACACAACTACAAAGAAAATAGTTGGGTCTGGCTTCACGAATCCCAAATGAAGTCTTCAAGTCGTTAACCTATAATGGTTTTGGAAAAAACCTAGGTTAAAGGAGATCCGAATCTAGTCGCAAATAGTATCACACAGAAGTGTGGGGATTAGGTTTTCCAGTTGCTAAAGTTCTCCCTTATATAGTATTTCAAATCAGGGTTGCTTACAATCAAAGCTAGGTTAGCTTAGAAACAAAACATTCAATATTCACCGTTAGATGAAAACCTGATTTAAGATTCAAGCTAAGTTTGCTTCAAACCAAAGCAATATCTCTCCACTGTTAGATGGTCTTAGCTTGTTACACACAAATGAAATATACCTTCATTTAGATATGGGTAACCGTACCTAAATGTGTATATTGAGTTGGCTCAACAATAGTTAACCGAATTAGCCATATGAACACTTTTGTCTTAACCACATTCATCAAACACTTCTAGATCAAATATGATGATCAATCAATTATGAAAGATAATCAAATGAATATAATTGTGTTACTCATAGAGGTGTTCAATTATATATATCTCATAGTTGTATAAAGAAACAATTGAAGCAAAATCGGATTGATTCATGAGAATCAATTAATGAACATTAAACCACGGTTTGCAAAGATTTTATTCCTTAATTCATAAACGTATTTATTCATGAGTATGAAAACATACTTAATCGATTTTAGAACTTTAACCACTAAGTTTGCAAACGGGTACGCAAACTATAGTTCCGGACTTTGGTCTTGTCCACCATTTTGCAAACCAGTATGCATACTGCCGTCCCGGACCTAACTCAGGCAGAACCGTTTGTATACTAGTATGTAAACTTGGTTCCCGGACTTTAACAGTTAAAACAGTTCGCATACAGGTATGTAAACTAGGTTTCCGAACCTGAATCATACCACAACAGTTTGCATACTGGTATGCATACTGTGTTGTATCCAGACAAAGGTTAATTGTTTTAAACTCCCATTTAAATCATTGAAACATCCTTAGAAGATGTCAATAGATGTATCACACAAACGATTAGCTTATAAGTAATTTTCAAGTGATCGAATGATCAATACGAAACATTCCGAGTACATCAAATGATTGTCTCGCACAAATCATGTAAGATGTTTCAAGGCAATTTTTGTTAGAGCACTGCTCGATCGAACTCGCAAGCATTGCTATCTCAAGCTTGTTTGTCAATGTTAGTGATCAAAACTATAAGTCTTGATTTCTAGTCTACTTATAGCGATGTCTCGGATTAGGATAGATTGTGTAGTTGAGCATTATACTTCACGGCGTTCATCATTTGAAGACGAAGAACTACTAAGGTGAGCTTGTGGAACTTCATCAAAAAAAGGTATGTGGAGACTGAAACTCATCTATCACTTGGAAAGTCTATTTCTACTCTATCTTCTATACTGAGACAAAAGTCGTATTGCTATATAGTATTCGATTATGCACATTTGAGATTTCGAGCTGAGTTTAACTCGCTTACATATTTCTCGAAAAATGTGCTGGTATGCTTTCGCTTCGACCAAGTTAAACATATATTCTTGACGAAAGTCAAAAGATGATCATGTGAAAATCGCCGAGTAACATCTTACATGATTTGTGTGATACAATCATTTGGTGTAGACTTGGAATGTTTTGTAATGATTATTTCAATAACTTGAAAATTGCTTTGATGCTATTAGTTCATGAAAACAGCTATTGTCATCCTCTAAGAATGTTTCAATGATTGAAATAGAGTTTAGAACACTTAACCATTATTGGATTATGAACATAGTATGTGTTCTTGCATATATGTAATCCATGTCCGGGAACCATAGTATGTGTAATGACCCGTCCCTCCACCGATACTGTCCCCACTTAGCCACTACGGTTATCCGACAATGTGGGGTTTTCAACGGGCATCGCTGCGGTTATCCAGCAGAAACTTCCCGGGAGGTCACTCATCCCTGGAATACTCCCGCCCGAGCACGCTTAACTGCGGAGTTTTCTGCCAACTCTGGAGCCAATTGTGCTGAAAAGGCCTCGGTGTCAGGAAATGACAAATCATTACTTATATTCCATTCGGCCAACCACTGCCGAATATCGTGGTATTACAATACCACCACCTTAAATTGGAGTCGTCCTCGGCTCTAAAATATATTCTCAAGGCCAGATCTCCGACGTTCCCTACCCCTCATGAGAAGCACCTGGACCAACCCGTCCAGCGTACCTTCCCACCCTCGGCAGGTGACCCGTCATCGGCTCAGATACCATTTGTAATGACCCATCCCTCCACCGATATTGTCCCCACTTAGCCACTGCGGTTATCCGGCAGTGTGGGGTTTTCAACGGGCATCGCTGCGGTAATCCAGCAGAAACTTCCCGGATAGTCACCCATTCCTGGATTGCTCCCGCCCGAGCACGCTTAACTGCAGAGTTTTCTGCCAACTCTGGAGCCAATTGTGCTGAAAAGGCCTCGGTGTTAGGAAATGACAAATTATTACTTATATTCCATTCAGCCAACCACTGCCGAATATCGGGGTATTACAATTTTGGTATCAGAGCAGCAATTAAATCCTTTCGGAGCTAGTTGTTGCTCAAACAACAATAATTGTTAATTGTGTTTCGATTAAATTGGTTGCGTGTTTTCCTTTTTAGCATGAATTTTTTTGTCACTGTGTTACCTTAAATTTAGGGACTAATTTTTTTGAAGTGTGTGAGGTTGTAATATCCGTCCCAATTTCAAGGGTACTTTTGTCTTTTCATAAAAGGGTGATTTTATAATTTTACTTAAAAGGGTATTTTGGTAATTTACTTCATTTTGGTAACCACCACTTAAATCTGGTTATAAGTCACGCTCATTTTTTTCCTGCCAATAATAATTAAAAAAAAAAAACAACAAATAGGTTTTAATTAGTTATGGTAAAAATTTAATATTAATTACCAAATCTTGACACTTGTTAGCTTACCATTGGTTGCTGGACTTTAAATACTTATCAATTAATGGATTTACCTTGTGAGTAGGATGAGAAACGTGAGAAAAGTGGACTGATTAGCTAATTGATGAGCTTTGAATAAAATTTAATGCCACGTGTCATTATTTAATAGGATATTAGTTTTTCAATTAAAATCAGTAATTTTCATTTTGTTACATGTGGACAGATGTTGCCTTAGCTAGAATTTTTGTGAAATAAATGGGGATGGACGGGTTAGTCAAAGATTTAATTTATGGGTGATTAGTTAGTTGCTATATAATTTGTAAACAAAAATTAGGGAAGAAATCTTCTCCCTTAGTTGTCACGTGAGTTATTTGATTAGGCAAGCAAAATATATGGAAAACAGTATTTGTGTTGTGTTGATCCTTTTGAATTTAATAATATCAGCCAAGTGTCATTTTATCATTGGTTAATAAAAATGTTAGGGTTTTAATGAATTTGGAAAACCAACTCTATTTATCAACTAACGAGTTGTGTTTATTGGCTGCTTGGTAGGGGAAAATACAACATTCGCTCATAAACTTCTTTATAGGGTAGAGTTACAGAAAAGTAATAGTTAGCCCTAACTCTTTCTTTCCCTTCCTATTATTCTTTGTTATGCCGTGAGAAAGAAAATTGTAAAATTTGGTTCGAAAGAGTAGCCAGAGATTTCTAGGTTATGTTGAAGACGTTTCCGTTAATCGGTGCTTTATCGGTATGAGGTAGGCGCAACACCAACTCTTAAAATTGTTTTGATTAAATGCTTTTAAAATTATTGATTCATGATTTTGGTGTGATTGCTATTGTGAGCATGATTATCTTTAATATATTTTGACGGGATACGAGATATCCTTGGGAACGGATTTGATTCCCTAAACCCACGTGGGGCTCCCTAGGGTGAGCGGTTAATTTATTTTATTCTTTTGTTGATATTGACTCCCTGGGGCGAGTGGTTAATTGATTTGATTCTTTTATCGACATTGGCTCCCTAGGGCGAACGGTTGATTGTTTAATTCTTTTTATTGATATTGGCTCCCTGGGGCGAGCTGTGAAAATTGATTTTTGATTATATTGTTGTTGCAATATGGATAACATGATGTGAGATATGTTATGGTTAAAATCATGATTGTTTTATTAAAAGAGTTGAAAAATGTTTTGTTGCTTCTTTGCCTACTGAGTGTAAAAACTCATGTCGTATTATGACAAAAATTCCAGATTTGATGCATGACAAGGAGTTGATCAACGTGGAGCCTAGAGAATAATTTTAGATCCTTAAAATTGTTGTTTATGCGAAAAATTCTAGTTCAAAGATGTAATTAGTCTTAGATTAAAAGCTGTAAAATATTATATGATGCTGAGTTGACTGTATATCATTTTGAATTCCTAATAGGTTTTGGTATGATTCTTTTTGTAATAAATGTAAAACATATTAACGGACATTTGGTAAAAATTGTAAAATTTTGTGAGTAGTATACATATTTTTAAAATAATTCTTTGTACCCGTGTTAAATCCAGAAAATATTTGACAGCTGTAAATGTCTCCTAAAGGACCTATTTTAAAATTTTGATCCACTATTTTCTAGACCTTAGTGCCTTCTGATAAAATCAATATCTATCTTTTATCTTTCTAAAACGACAAGCCTCATCCAATTTTGAGTTGTTCATGATTTTATATAACTTTTATAAAACAGAATGTCACAGTTTTGATTTTCTGCAGTACTGGTCAACTACGTGTTTGACCTCGGTCATAGGATACTCAACTCATTTAAAAATCCTTAATAATTTACAACTAATAGTATTTACAGTATAGATTTTATCTGTGTAGTTATCATAAATTTTGGAGATTGTATAAATCCTGTAAAATTCAAGGAGTCTACCTTTGTCAGTTTTCAGTTTTACAATTTGGTGTTGAAATGGTTACTTATTAATTAAATCTTAAAACTTGAACGGTATTAATATTTTTATTTGTGAACCAAAATGTGTTTCGTTTCTGATGGATTTAAAGTTACGTTAAATCAACGGTTAGATTTATCTAAATGAATTTCTACGTTAATATTTGACAGACCAAGTCCGGAACTCTAAGTATGCGTACTCGTTTGCATACTTGAGTGGGTTAAGTTCTAAAATCGGTTTATTCGTGAAGAAATACATTTATATAATAAGGAATGCAATCTTTGCAAACCGTAGCTATAACGTTCATGAATTGATTCGAGTGAATCAAAATCGATCTTGCTTCAATTGTGTCTTGTATACTTCTATGAGAATATAAAAAATTGAACAACTCTATAACAAGTTTCATTTGAGTCATTTGAACTAGTTGTGATTAAGATGAACAAGGTTGATATGAAAGTGTTCATATGGCTAACTTCGGTAAACTATTGTTGAGCCAACTAAGTGTACACGTTTAGGTACAGTTACCCATATCTAAATATAGGTACATTTCATTTGTGTGTAACAAGCTAAGTTCGATCTAACGGTTGAAATATATTATCTTGTATCTAATCAGGTTTTATCTAACAGTGAATATTAAATGCTTTGTTACCAAGGTAACATTGATTGAAAACCCTGATTTGAAGACTATATAAGGGAGAACTCTAGAAACCTAATTCCTACACCTCATGTGTGATACTATTTGTGTCTAGAGTCGATTCTCCTTTAATCTAGGTTCTTTTAAAACCATTATAGTTAACGACTTAAAGACTTCATTGGGATTCTGAAGCTAGACCCAACTATTTTCTCTATAGTTGCATGTTCTGACTTTTTTCTATCGTATTGAGTACTATCTTCTCCAATATTTGCTCGAGATTCAATCTCTGATAGGTAAGATAACAAGTAGTCACAATCATCTTCGTCTCATCATTTGTGATTCCACAATATCTTATTCCGCTTCCATACGGTTAAGATCATTGAGAGGTGATTGATATTACTGGGCTGTTCTTCGGGAATATAAGTCCGATGTATCAATTGGTTCCTGTTCACCTTGATTTACCAAAAGACGGAACAAAACTCCTAGGTATTTCTGTGGGAGACAAATTTATCTATTCAATAGACTTTTCTGTGTGAGACAAATTTGTTTACAAAGTCTTCGACTTTGGGTCGTAATAACTTTTAGTTGTGGGTGAGATCAGCTAAGGGAATTAAGTGTGTAAAGTCCTGCTAGGATTCACAGGCATAAGGAACGTGACTGTACCTTAATCAGTGTGATTTTGGTTAGGGCTCAACTATATTCCAGTCCGAAGTTAACTTGTAGTAGGCTAGAGTCTGTAGCGGCTTAATACAATGTGGTGTCCAAATCTGGACTAGGTCCCGGGGTTTTTATGCATTTGCGGTTTCCTCGTTTACAAAAAATTTGGTGTTTGTGTTATTTCTTTTCCGCATTATATTTTTTATATAATTGAAATATCACAGGTTGTGCGTAGTTCAATCAATTAGATAATCCAACCTTTGGTTGTTGATATAAATTGATTGACACTTGAACATTGGTCTTTGGTATCGTTCAAGTTGTTTCTCATAATAATCAGGCTTGCGGATTTCTATCTGTCTGATTTGCTGATTACATTGAGAAACAAAGATATAACTCTTGGATGTATTTTCCTTGATTGAGTCTAACTATCTAGTTGATTCTCTTGAAAATATATTGGAGTTAGTCTATACAGATTGCCTAAACGAAATATTGGGTGTGGTTGTTAGAACCCGCTTTTTCAATTGGTATCAGGGCAGGCAAACACGTTTAAGACCTCATAAGTCTGTGTTTGTAGCAATCTGACTCTATGGACAACAATGCTATCTCAATAAATGCACCACCAGATCCATGGATTCCAGAATACTCTTTCATGACTGATTTAATAAAATCAGTTGAAGAAATTTTATCTAAGCCTCCACCAGGTTTAAAATCCCTTGAAGTGTTTTTAGGGATTGAAAATAAACTTGAAAGCTTAGCTCTTGATGTTGAGTCATATCTCTAGAAAGAACAAGAATCTCATGATAAGCTAAATCAAGTTATGATGAATAATATTCATATTGAGGTTGATCTTGATTTACTAATCAGTGAGAGCAATGCTCCCCTCTGGGAAATCCAATTGGTTGTAACAAAATAAATAAATTATATCTGGAGTTTAAATCTCAGTAATTCTGACTGTATCATCTCAAAGCATGATTCAATTCATCTATCAAATCCTGATACACCTGCTCAAGATAATGGTTTTGCATTCTTTTGTAAAAAAAGTTAGGATGTCTCTTTTCATCAAAAGAGTTTCCCTATGCAGTACAAAATATTATCTGCAAATACTGTTTGTTATAAGTTGTAAACGAAGAAATCAGGAACACAAATTCTCATGTGTTATTTTTCAGTTCTTTGAAAAACTTATAAAAACAGACCTCTGGGTTTCTCTCAATACTGTAAGATGCAAGAGTAGTTGGAAAAAAACTCTCTCTTAGTGTCATGGTGTCAAAGGCTGGTTTTCTCTTGTATTCACAAAGAGTTGCTCATTAAAGGTTTGTTGAGCTTTGCTCCAATTTTCTCTTTCATATTTTGTTTAATCAAAATATGATGTAGCATAAAACAAACGTACCCTTGTATGCACACATACGGTTGACACACTCTGAGCTTGTAACCATTACGTGTTTGAACCGTGTTCTATGACGTGTTTAACCGGTTCATGTACCACCATTTGACATATAAAAGAGGAAGAGATCATCGTTCTTTTCACCTCTTCTTCCCCTACAGTTCGAGTACTAAAAAGAAAACCCAACAGTTCGTAAACTCTCAATCACCATAACCTCAATTCTCAATCTTTTTGGGTGTTCTTGGTATCTTTGTGTTTGCAACATGAAATCAGATGACGAGCTGGATTTTTCTTCTTCATATTCTCTAGTTCCGGAGCTTCACCATTAAATGACAGTTCGCATACTCGGTAAGTTCTTCATCGTTTTTGGATTCTCTTTGGTTTCAATGGCTCCTAGGAAAAGATTGAATCGCGGTGAGAGTTCAGGTGCTAATGCTAGTGATGAAACTTATTATTAGACCAATGCTCGGTCGAACTCGCAAGCGTTGCTATCTGTTTTGGGATAAAAACTGATTCTGCTATTTTTGGTAAATTTGGGTGTGCCGCCGAGAAACGAATCTAAACCCTAAACAAATGCACTGCACGGGAGTACTTTAGATTCAAGAGATTAATCTGTACAATCCAGGCCTAAACAAAGAAATGGCCGTTCTAGTCTTGCTTCGGTCACAATGTGAAGGAGAAGGGTTGATCTTAGGGAGGGAAGTGAAGAAGGTGTTGAGATCAGAATGGTCAACTCTGAAGGTGTGGCTATTTTATGACTTGTATCAGAATATGGAACTGGCTTGCAGAATGTAAGCTATCAGTTCTTGGTGTTTTTCTGGATACTTGTGTTGATAACACTTGTCCCTTTTTGTCGAAATTGGTTGAAAACCTATTTATACAAGTCATGATTGAGCACACCCTGATCTCGTAGGAAGTGGAAACAGTTAAGTAGTGGAGAAGTGGGGTTGTGTAAAAAGTGGTGACCATCACGTTTCCATCATGAGGGAAAACTAGTCAGCCTTACACCCACTACTCTCTTACTTCTATTAACCGTCCGCCCTTTCCTGACACTTTCTCGTAATGGGCGCGTTGCACGCCGCACGCTGTAAACCGCCATGCCAATACCCTGATGAACATCCCCCAGTTTGTGACATGTTTGATGTCTCGAGTATTTTCGTGGAAAATATGCAGCAGGTTGCTGAGTGGGTCTTGTGTGCAAGACCTAGTTATTCTGACCAATCACGCACAAGCTAGGCGGCGGGCGGTCATATTTGAGCAGCTGCCAGGAGCTATCTATATACATTAAAGATGTGGTGGTCGGTCCCTATAGGAGAATGATGGCTGGTAGCCATTTTGACATCCTATTGGTTGGCCCAAATTAAATCCAAACCGGTTAAATTGGATAGCCAAGTTGGATGGCTGAGATGATTTGCAGAAGTTTTTGTTAATTCATGAAATTTCGTAATCAGAAAATTTAGATGTGAGACCCTCACTAAAACTGCTGTAGAATTCTCATACGAACTCGGATTTTGATGATCTGCCCCTCCATTCTTATCAGAAAAGAATTTCCTATCTTCGTACGAGGGAATATTTTGGTTTTGAGCTCGTTAGGAGGTGAAGAGATATGATTGGTCAAAACCAAAGATGGGCCGCCGACCACCTTTAATTAGAAGTGTTGGCTACGTCTTTGGAGCGATTTGATTGGCTGATGGGAAAGAGGACCCCGCAGGTGTGTACCATGGAGCTTGTATGGTAATGTTAAGAAGTGGATATACTTGATAAATCGACTGGCCAAAACGTACAGCCGTGATCGTTTTAAGACTAACATGGGCAGCCTATATTATATTCCTTAAGAAATTAGGTGTGTCGACCAACCAACTTACAATTTTATTAAAAGTGCGTGTGGCACATTTAAAGAGATCTGATTGGTCGATAGAAAGGGGGCCGGCAAGCGGCAACATGGAGCGTGTCCGATCGGCCACGGGTGGCGCCTGTTAGAGCGGATCGGTCGGCCAAGTGGTATGGCCATGCCTCCATTTGCTGCTGCTTTTACTTGCTGCAGTTCCTCTTTATTTCTTGTTTTCTGATTTTTTTAATAGGATCTTGCTCCTACTAGCTCCATAATGGATCAATTTCCTAGTTTGCTTAGGTTTAGTTTCGACCAATAGGATTCGAAATATCGCGCAGGGCACAGAAAACCTAATTTTTTGCAAATAGGTAAAATTAGGTTAGGAATTTGAATTTCGTGAGATGACACAAAATTAAATAATTTTCGATCAATTATCTGTGCGTTGGCACAAGAAACCTCTTTATCAGAGAGAGGTGCAACTTGCGTGTTCCTGAGTATTTTCATGCAGATTTTAGTATTGACACTTCGGGAAATTCATGCTACTCCGCTGCGAGTGAACAGTAATTGTCATGTCATGCCAATATTAAGAGTTCAGCTGGGGAACATAGCATAGGAAAATACTCGACAGGCTGTACATTAGTGAATAATGTAAGCAGGAGTTTTAATAAAATTTATAGAATATTTGGGATTGTTGCTAAATGCAACATTCTGGATAAATTTGATATAAATATACTGAGTTGCTCAATACATATTGTAAGTGAAGACACCTGGGCTCTACTCACTTTTAAATGGCTCTGTTTCTCTACAGAAATGAAAGCATATTAAGCACAGGGTTTTACAATTTTAGCCCTGAACTAAAAACAACCATCAACACTATCTCAAGCTTGTTGTCAAGTTTAGTTGCCAAAACTATAAGTCTTGATTTCTAGTCTACTTATAGCTAAGTCTCGGATTAGGATAGAAAAAGTATTTGAGCTTAAGACTTCACGGTGTTCATCGATTGAAGACGAAGAACTATCAAGGGGAGCTTGTGGAACATCATCAACAAAAGGTATGTGGAGACTTGAACTCATCTATCACTCAAAAGTCTATCTACTCTATCTCCTATTTAAGACAAAAGTCATATAGCTATATAGACTTCTATTATGAACATTTGATATTTCGAGCTGAGTTTAACTCGCTTACATATTTCTCGAAATATGTGTTGGTAAGCTTTCGCTTTAACCAAGATCATCTTATACTCTTTACGAAAATCAAAAGATGATCATATGAAAATTTCCTTGTAACATCTCATTTGATGTAGACTCGGAATGTTTCGTATTGATTATGTCAATCACTTGAAAATGGCTTTGATGCTAATAGTTAGTGAAAACAACTATTGTCATCCTCTACGAATGTTTCAATGATTGAAATAGAGTTTAGAACAAATGGATTTAAGCATATTTTGTGTACTTGCATATATGTAATCCATGTCTGGGAACCATGGAATGTATACCCGTATGCGTACTTGTTGGTTTGAAAAAGTCCGGGAACCTGGTATGCAAACCGGTACGCGTACTGGCGTAAGCTTTAGGTCTGGGAATTTCTGCTGAGTTTGGAGATTGATTTGGTATGCGTATAGTTCGCGTACTGGCGAAACCCAAACTTGGTCCAGCTACTTAGGTATGCATACCCATACATATACCTAAGTAGATGATGTTCTAAAATCGGTTTGTTCATGAACTATACATTTATATAATAAGGAATGCAGTCTTTTGCAAATCGTGGCTATAATGCTCATGACTTGGTTCGAGTGAATAAAAATCGATTTTGCTTCAATTGTGTCTTGTATACTTCTATGAGAATATACACAATTGAACAACTCTAAAACTAGTTTTATTTGAGACATTTGAACTAGTTCTGGTTAAGATGAATAAGGTTGATATGAAAATATTCATATGGCTAACTTCGGTTAACTATTGTTGAGCCAATAAGGTGTACACGTTTAGATACGGTGGCTCATATCTAAATGAAGGTACATTTCATTTGTGTGTAACAAGCTAAGTTCGATCTAACGGTTGAAAGATGTTAGCTTTAGTCTAATCAGGTTTTCATCTAATGGTGAATATTGAATGCTTTGTTACCAAGGTAACATTGATTGCTTTGTTACCAAGGTAACATTGATTGCAAACCCTGATTTGAAGACTATATAAAGGAGAACTCTAGCAACTGGGAAACCTAATCCCCACACCTCCTGTGTGATACTAGTTGCGACTAGAGTCGATTCTCCTTTAACCTTAGGTTTTTCACGAAACCCTGTAGGTTAACGACTTAAAGACTTCATTGGGATTATGAAGCCAAACCAAACTATTTTCTCTGTAGTTGCGTGATCTGATCTTGCATCTTCTATCATATTGAGTACTATCTTCTTTAAGATTGGCTCGAGATTTATTCTCTGATAGGAAAGATAAAAAGTAATCACAAACATCTTCGTCTCATCATTTGTGATTCCATAATATCTTGTTTCGCTACCATACGATTAAGATTATTGTGAGGTTATTGATATTTCTAGGCTATTCTTCGGGAATATAAGTCCGGTATATCAACTGGTTCATGTTCACCTTGATTTATCAAATGACGGAAAAAAACTCATAGGTTTATCTGTGGGAGACAGATTTATCTATACAAATAGACTTTTCTGTGTGAGACAGATTTGTTTATCAAGTCTTCGACTTTGGGTCGTAGAAACTCTTAGTTGTGGGTGAGATCATCTAAGGGAATCAAGTGCGTAGAGTCCTGCTAGGATTCAGAGACGTAAGGAGCACAACTGTACCTTGATCAGTGTGAGATTGATTAGGGCTCAACTACATTCCAGTCTGAAGTTAACTTATAGTAGGATAGTGTCTGTAGCGTCTTAATACAATGTGGTGTTCAAATCTGGACTAGGTCCCGGGGGTTTTCTGCATTTGCGGTTTCCTCGTTAACAAAATTTCTGTTGTCTGTGTTATTTCTTTTCCGCATTATATTTTGTTATATAATAGAAATATCACAGGTTGTGTGTAGTTCAATCAATTAGAGAATCCAACCTTTGGTTGTTGATTATATTGATTGACACTTGAACATTGGTCTTTGGTACCGTTCAAGTTGTTTCACATAATAATCAGGCTTACGGATTTCTATCTATTTGATTTGCTGATTACATTGTGAAACATAGATACAACTCTTGGATATATTTCCATTGATTGAGTCTGACTTTCAAGTTGATTCTCTTGGAATTATATTGGAGTTTGTCCATAAAAATTGCTAAGCGAAATATTGGGTGTGGTTGTTAGACCCCCCGTTTTTTCAATTGGTATCAGAACAGGCAAACACGTTTACGACCTCATAAGTCTGTGTTTGTAAGCGATCTGACTATATGGACAATAATGCTATCTCTGATAAACGCATCGCCAGAAGCAAAAGTTTTGTTTCTATGAAATCTATTAAAGAGAAAGATTTTTCAATCTCAAATATAGATGAACCTAGTGTTCCAGCGAAACAGACTTATATTGACAAGTGTTATTCCGATTACCTTTCGAACGAGTCTAAATCTGTTGAAGAAAGTGATGCAGCCAAAGAGAGTGAACTGATTCTAAATCTTGTTAGAATCCAGGCTGATAGAATCAATCGGTTGAAAAACAATGTCAATGTTCTTCGCGGTATAGTGAAAGATCGTGACTCTAATGTAAAGGATCCTAGCAAGGAAATCGCCAAAGTTCGCTCATCACGAACCTTACTCGAGGCGAACCTCAAAAAGGATGCTTTGGAAATTGAATATCTCTTGAGTAAACTCTTTATTCAAGGATGTTCCAAAGAGTCCACTATACCAACTGCTTCTGCCTCAACTGTAAGAAATTCAGTTCCAGAAGTAAAATCGGAATCCCTTCCTATTGGAAAAGATGTGCTTATTTCTTCCTCTAATAAAGGATACTTCACATCACTTGGAAGGAAGAAGTCTCCTAACAACGGTGTTAAGCCTGTTCATTCTAATCACTCAGGTGATCAAAAAGTGTATCTTTTTTGCAATTCAAAAAGACATGTTGGACGGAAAAGCAAGTCTAGGTTGAATGTCGATTCAATTGTTTATCTTCAACACACCTTAGATTTAATACTCCAAAGTGTAACTGACATTTGGATGTCTAAAACTATTGGTTTTAGTACTCACCCTGTGAACTTTAGCAGGAAAGTAAGTTCTACTTGCTCATCAAATGTGCGGACAAATTGTAACTCTAATTCAATTTGGTCAAGGAGATTTCAGAAAGATCCCCCTCAACCCAATGTGAAGAATGATGTTCAAGATGTGAAAAAGATTCCTTTAGGTAGAAGCAAAAGTGGAGATATAAAGGATGACCTTCATCTGATAATCAAAGGATACATGGATCTTATCAGCAAGTTGCCAAATTCCTCCACACAAATTTCTTCTGGTAAGGATTCTAACTGTGTCTCATATTTTAATGACAGTGAGTTTCATGATAATTTTTCACATCCAAAAGGATTTTCTCCTGGTATTGTAAGAAAGAAAATACTCAATAATGAACACCATTCATTTAATGAGCTTAGGGCTCATACTTGTGCTAATTGATCACAAGGTTGAAAACTCACTCACAAAAAAATCCTGGTTGAGTGAGATATGATCAGGTATACTTGATGGCAAGATGTTTTCTGATTCTCTAGCTTTTTTCTTATCATTCTTAGCTGGATTATCATTCACAAACGTTTTTGCATAAGTATTTGTGTTTGGTCCTGTCAAGTTTTTTTTAATTTCTTTTTGAAATTTCGTTAAGTCAAAATGCTACTATTATGCTCTATATTTTTATCCAGTGAGAATGTAAAATTTATTGAGCTAAAATTGTGAAATTATTAACGTAGAAAAACATTGGTGCTTATACAATGACTTGTGTTTTGTTTTATGGGTCAAGGTTGTGTTCGTACGGGTACCCATGTTACATATCACAGACCAACTTTGGAAACCCTAAAATCTGTTTCCTGTGAAACTCTTTAAATAACCAGCCTTTTCTAAGAGAGTATGCATACTCCAAGTTATTTCTCTTGTCAAGAATGGGATCTCCTTCTGGCTCTTGTAGTTTTGCAAAAGGTTTTCTTGATAAGGATCTTGGTTTCGAGCTCAACGAGGAGGAGAAAAAGACTCTTGTAGAAGTTGATGACACCTCTTCTCAATTGGCTAAAAATTATTCAGATATTGAGGACGATGAAGAGATTTCTGCTGAAGTTGTACAAGACTTTATTTGTTAGTTTAACGATGCAAAACTCTTGCTTGTTAATGCTTTGAAAGATCTTGATGTGTTAAGAACTGAGTTGAAAAAGGTTAACTCTGACCTTGCTCTCATGAAGACACATGTTAAGAATCTTCTTAATAAGTTTGTCTCCTCCAAAGAGGTTGTCGATGTTGTTAGTCACAAGCTTGAAGGTCTTGAAACCCGTGAAGATTCTGAACACGAACTCTGATTTTAACATGTGTTCGGTTGTGTTGGTCTTAGAGTTGTTTGGTTTTTAATTTTTTTCTAGGAAACTTCTTATGAGAATTTATTCTTATATTTTAAGAAGGATAACCAGGGTTTGGAATAGCCATTATTGTGAGTACACATAGCTATTTCCAACGATTTTCATCTTGCAATGATTTTAGATTTATTTATTTAAATTCTAAAGTTTATTTGGAAGATGATTTTGCAGTATTAATCTTTGTGGTTTCATATATTGCAACTTGTTATGGGATATGTGTGTTTGCATCCGTGAACTATGATTGTCCCATACATGTCAAAAGTTAAGTATTTTATATGTCATTATGCAAATATTGATAAAAGATTGAATGAACTTTTGACAAATAAAAGTAAAGCCTATTATGTCATTATGCAAACATTGATGGAAGATAGGATGAACTTTTGTTTACAAAGATTAAGTCTATTGTATGTCTCTATGCAAATAGTGATGAAAGATAGAATGAATCTTTGTATATTCCGCAGTATTGGTCCTCCCTGATCCACATCTTTGTGTAAATACTGTGCGGCTCCGTAAGTTCTCTTATGTGTGCATTTCCGATTAAATTAATCATGGGTTCTCTTGTGGTTAATTTAATTGAGTATTTTGGATACAAATTCATGTTTAATGTGATTTGTTATTGTCCAAAGAAATCCTTCTTTTCTTGTGAAAGTAAGGTCTCTCTTGTTGTTCTTTCGGGAATGACATTATATGGGGGAGAGTTCTTAATTGAACTTGTGCTTAATTGCCAAATCTTTGTGGGGAGTGCGGCTGTGGAATATTGTAGGAGTTATCTTGTATCTTTATAAACTCCTTGATGAATGCATTTAGCTTCGGCTATATGATGGCATCTAAACAAGTTGATATGTTGTTCTCTTTTGGTCATGAAGTATCTCTATGGAAATTTCATTAGGATCCCACTAATTTTCGTGCATTTGCCAATTTTCACACTACAAATTAATGTGTATTTCACACTACAAATACATATGGTTTTCGGATCATTATGTAAGGGGGAGTGGTTTTCATGTAAGATGAAGTATTGACTAAGGGGGAGTAATACATATCACCATAGTATTGTTGTCAAAGTTGTGATACAATTGAACTTTGATGATGTGTAATAATACTATGGCATTGTATAACAAGAATTGAGAGCAACTGTTTTCTCATTGTTATAGCTACTGATCTTCAACAACTATGATGCTGAGTTGAATACGTTCAGAATCATTGGAGTACTTGGAAGTGACGAAGATT
Source organism: Papaver atlanticum (assembly GCA_023531105.1). Lineage (NCBI taxonomy): Eukaryota > Viridiplantae > Streptophyta > Magnoliopsida > Ranunculales > Papaveraceae > Papaver > Papaver atlanticum. Next base: position 114,233 of record JAJJMB010002868.1, on the reverse strand, counting down.
TCGAGTAATGTTGAAGAACCAAGGAGATCAAGCATTTGGATGAGAAGCTACAAAGTTTATTTATTTTGTAATCCATATGTATTGATAGTTTTGTCACTAAAATTGACAAAGGGGGAGATTGTTAGAGCACTGCTCGGTCGAATTCGCAAGCATTGCTATCTCAAGCTTGTTGTCAAGTTTAGTTGCCAAAACTATAAGTCTTGATTTCTAGTCTACTTATAGCTAAGTCTCGGATTAGGATAGAAAGTGTAATTGAGCTTTAGACTTCACAGCGTTCATCGATTGAAGACGAAGAACTATCAAGGGAAGCTTGTGGAACTTCATAAACAAAAGGTAAGTGGAGACTTGAACTCGTCTATCACTCAAAAGTCTATCTACTTTATCTCATATTTGAGAAAAAAGTCTTACAGCTATATAGACTTCTATTATGTGATATTTCGAGCTGAGTTTAACTCGCTTACATATTTCTCGAAATATGTGTTGGTAAGCTTTCGCTTTAACCAAGATCATCTTATACTCTTTACGAAAATCAAAAGATGATCATATGAAAATTGCCTTGTAACATCTCATATGGATTTAAGCATATTATGTGTACTTGCATATATGTAATCCATGTCTGGGAACCATGGTATCCATACCCGTATGCGTACTTGTTGGTTTGAGAAAGTCCGGGAATCTGGTATGCAAACCGGTACGCGTACTGGCGTAAGGTTCAGGTCCGGGAATTTCTGCTGAGTTTGGAGATTGATTTGGTATGCGTACCAGTTCGCGTACTGGCGAAACCCAAACTTGGTACAGCTACTTAGGTACGCATACCTAAGTAGATGATGTTCTAAAATCGGTTCATTCATGAACTATACATTTATATAATAAGGAATGCAATCTTTTGCAAACCATGGATATAATGTTCATGACTTGATTCGATTGAATTAAAATCGATTTTACTTCAATTGTGTCTTGTATACTTCTATGAGAATATAAACAATTGAACAACTCTAAAACTAGTTTCATTTGAGTCATTTGAACTAGTTATGGTTAAGATGAATAAGGTTGATATGAAAGTGTTATCATATGGCTAACTTCGGTTAACTATTGTTAAGCCAACAAGGTGTACACGTTTAGGTACGGCTACTCATATCTAAATGAAGGTACATTTCATTTGTGTGTAACAAGCTAAGTTCGATCTAACGGTTGAAAGATTTTAGCTTGAGTCTAATCAGGTTTTCATCTAACGGTGAATATTGAATGCTTTGTTACTAAGGTAACATTGATTGCAAACCCTGATTTGAAGACTATATAAAGGAGAACTCTAGCAACTGGGAAACTTAATCCCCACACCTCCTGTGTGATACTAGTTGCGACTAGAGTCGATTCTCCTTTAACCTTAGGTTTTCACGAAACCCTGTAGGTTAACGACATAAAGACTTTATTGGGATTGTGAAGCAAGACCCAACTATTTTCTCTGTAGTTGATCTGATCTTGCATCTTCTATCGTATTGAGTACTATCTTCTTTAAGATTTGCTCGAGACTTATTCTCCGATAGGCAAGATAAAAAGTAATCACAAATATATTCGTCTCTTCGTTTGTGATTCCACAATATCTTGTTTCGCTACAATATAATTAAGATTATTGTGAGGTGATTGATATTTATAGGCTGTTCTTCGGAAATATAAGTCCGATATATTAATTGGTTCCTGTTCACCTTGATTTATCAAAAGACGGAACAAAACTCATAGGTTTATCTGTGGGAGACAGATTTATCTATACAAATACACTTTTCTGTGTGAGACAGATTTGTTTATCAAGTCTTCGACTTTGGGTCGTAGCAACTCTTATTTTTTTTTGAGATTAACTAAGGGAATTAAGTGCGCAGAGTCCTGCTGGGATTCAGAGACGTAAGGAGCGCAACTGTACCTTGATTAGTGTGAGATTGATTAGGGCTCAACTACATTACAGTCTGAAGTTAACTTGTAGTAGGCTAGTGTCTATAGCGGCTTAATACAGTGTTGTGTTCAAATCTGGACTAGGTCCCGGGGTTTTTCTTCATTTGCGGTTTCCTCATTAACAAAATTTATGGTGTCTGTGTTATTTCTTTTCCGCATTATATTTTGTTATATAATAGAAATATCACAGGTTGTGCGTAGTTCAATCTATTAGAGAATCCAGCCTTTTGTTGTTGATTATATTGATTGACACTTGAACATTAGTCATTGGTACCGTTCAAGTTGTTTCACATAATAATCAGGCTCACGGATTTCTATCTGTTTGATTTGCTGATTACATTGTGAAATAGAGATACAACTCTTGGATATATTTCTATTGATTGAGTCTGGCTGTCTAGTTGATTCTATTGGAATTATATTGGAGTTTGTCCATATAGATTGCTAAGCGAAATATTAGGTGTGGTTCTTAGACCCCCGTTTTTTCACTTATTATGATGCAAGTTTGAGAACTAGGTTTGTTAGCAAAGAGGCTCGCGACCTCTATTTGGAATATAAGGAGAAACAACCCATTAGAGAAAGGTTCTATGATGCTTCAAAAATTAGTGTAGAACATCTCTTCATGTTTTTTAAAGGTTTTGATTGGGGAATTATCTATCAACCAACGGGAACTGCTCATGTCGAAATGACTGCCCAGTTTTATGCAAATCTTCATAAGCCAGACTTGGTCAACTGCACTTTTAAAATATTATGAGGAACGAAATCTTTGTGGTGAATCGTCAAGTTATTGCTGGGCTCTTAAACTTGACTTGGGTTGGAAACTTCCGATTCCCACCTATTAAGCATGAAAGATTGTCTCCAAACTTGCTATCAAATCGTCTTCTTAATAAAGCCGTCTCCTGGAAGGATGGCAAGATTGATGTTCATGGTGCTGAGTTGTTCCTCAAAGTTGCCGGAAAACTGGTTGTGGCAAACATGATGCCGAGCACAATTGACAAAATGTTATGAACTAGGTCTCTTACTGAATTGGTATGTTACATTGTTGAAGGGAGAGATATTGATTTCTGCAGTCTTATCATTCGTCAGATGATAAGTGTGAAGCAGACTTCTAAGAAGACTTCAGGCTTTCCTTGTCTTATTTCAAGGATTTGCAGTCAATTTGGCATTCTTGCTTTTGAAACCAATCTTGGTAGACCAAAAGTATTAACCCAGGCAAGCATCGAAAAGATGAAGAGAACTTCAGCCGGAACATCAGCAGGAGCTTCAACAGCCTCAGACCCAGAGATCATCTGTATTCAGCAAGAAGTTGAATGCTTAAAAGAGTAGTTAGAATATGTCAAGGAAGCTCATCCAAAACTGATTGAGAAGTTCGATGAAATTGCTAGGGACTATTATAAGATGATTGGTTAATCTCTGTTTAATTGCTTTGTTTATGTCTCTGCTTATGGTATTTTGTTTTGTTGTTAAACTTCTTATGTCAAACTTATTAAACTGTTATTTTTAATGGTTGTAATGACTTTAATGGTATTTTAGCCTTGAATGATTTTATCTTTCAATTAAACTGCTAAATGTCTTAAATTCATAAGAAGTTTGGATGCATACATGTCAAAAGTTAAGTATATTATGTCATTATGCAAATATTGATGGAAAATAGAATGAACTTTTGATGTCAAAGATTAAGTCTATTGTGTCATTATGCAAATATTGATGAAAAATAGAATGAACTTTTCCCTGATCCACTTCTATGTGAAAGTACTGTATGGCTCCGTAAGTTTTCTTATGTTGAGCATTTCCGATTAAATTAATCATTGAGGTTCCTTTGGGGTTAATTTAATTGAGTTTTCTTGATACAAATTCATGTTTCATGTGATTTGTTAATGTCCAAAGAAATCCTTCTTTTCTTGTAAAAGTAAGGTCGCTCATGCTGTTCTTTCGGGAATGACATTTTATGAGGGGGAGTTCTTAATTGAACTTGTGCTTAATTGCCAAATCTTTATAGGGAGTGTGACTGTGGAATATTGTAGGAGTATTCTTGTATCTTTATAAACTCCTTGATGAATACACTAAGTTTCGACTATGTGAAATCATCGAAACAAAGTTGATATGTTCTCTTTTAGTCATGAAGTATCTCTATGAGAATTTCATTATGATCCCGATAGTTTTCGTACCTTGGCCAATTTATATTGACAAAAAGGGGAAGAATTATTATGTAGTTCACACTACAAATACATATGGTTTACGGATCATTATGTAAGGGGGAGTGGTTTTCATTGTGAGATGAAGTATTGACTAAGGGGAGTGATACATATCACCATAGTGTTATTGTCAAAGTTCTGATACAATTGAACTTTGATGCTATGTAATAATACTATGACACTGTATAACAATGATTGAGAACAACTGTTTTCTTATTGTTATGGCTACGGATCTTCAACAACTATGATGCTGAGTTGAACACGTTCAGAATCATTGGAGTACTTGGAAGTGACGAAGATTTCGAGTAATGTTGAAGAACCAAGGAAATCAAGCATTTGGATGAGAAGCTACAAAGTTTACTTATTTTGTGATCCATATGTATTGATAGTTTTCTCACTAAAATTGACAAAGGGGGAGATTGTTAGAGAACTGCTCGGTCGAACTCGCAAGCGTTGCTATCTCAAGCTGGTTTGTCAAGTTTAGTTGCCAAAACTATAAGTCTTGATTTTTAGTCTACTTATAGTTATGTCTCGGATTAGGATATAATGTGTAGTTGAGCTTTAGACTTAACGACGTTCATCGATTGAAGACGAAGAACTACTAAGGAGATCTTGTGGAACTTCATCAACAAAAGGTATGTGGAGACTTGAACTCATCTATCACTCGGAAGTCTATTTCTATTCTATCTCCTATTGAGACAAAAGTCGTATAGCTATATAGACTTTACTTTATACACATTTGATATTTCGAGCTGAGTTTAACTCGCTTACATTTGATATTTCGAGCTGGTTTAACAATTGAAGTCCGGGAACTTAGTATGCATACCCGTATGCGTACTGGCTTAACAGTTCAAGTCCGGAAATTTAGTATGCGTACCCATTTACATACTAATTAAACTGAGTTCGTTCATGAACGACAGTATGTGTACCTGTTCGCATACTGGCGGACAGACCAAGTCTGGAACTTTAAAGTATGCGTACCCGTTTGCAAACTTGAGTGGGTTAAGTTCTAAAATCGGTTTATTCGTGAACAAATACATTTATATAATAAGGAATGCAATCTTTGAGAACCGTGGCTATAATGTTCATGAATTGATTCGAGTGAATCAAAATCGATTTTGCTTCAATTGTGTCTTGTATACTTCTATGAGAATATAAACAATTGAACAACTCTATAACTAGTTTCATTTATGTCATTTGAACTAGTTGTGATTAAGATGAACAAAGTTGATATGAAAGTATTCATTGTCTAACTTCGGTTAACTATTATTGAGCCAACTAAGTGTACATGTTTAGGTACGGTTACCCATATCTAAATATAGGTACATTTCATTTGTGTGTAACAAGCTAAGTTCGATCTAACAGTTGAAAGATATTAGCTTGAATATAATCAAGTTTTCATCTAACGGTGAATATTGAATGCTTTGTTACCCCGGTATCATTGATTGCAAACCCTGATTTGAAGAATATATAAGGGAGAACTCTAGCAACTGGGAAACCTAATCTCCACACCTCTTGTGTGATACTAGTTGCGGCTAGAGTCAATTCTCCTTTAACCTAGGTTTTTCTAAAACCATTATAGGTTAACGACTTAAAGACTTCATTGGGATTCTTAATCCAGACCCAACTATTTTTTATGTAGTTGTGTGTTCTGATCTTACTTTGTTCTAACGTATTGAGTACTATCTTCTCTAAGATTTGCTCGAGACTCAATCACCGATAGTTAAGATAAAAAGTAGCCACAAACATCTTCATCTCATCGTTTGTGATTCCGCAATATCTTGTTCCGCTTTCATACGACTAAGATCATTGTGAGGTGATTGATATTACTAAGTTGTTCTTCGGGAACATAAGTCTGGTGTATCAATTGGTTCATATTCACCTTGATTTATAAAAAGACGGAACAAAACTCGTAGGTATTTCTGTGGGAGACAGATTTATCTATTGAATAGACTTTTCTGTGTGAGACAAATTTGTTTATCAAATCTTTGACTTTGGGTCGTAGCAACTCTTAGTTGTGGGTGAGATCAACTAAGGGAATTAAGTGCGTAGAGTCCTGCTGGGATTTAGAGGCGTAAGGAATGCGACTGTACCTTAATCAGTGTGAGATTGATTAGGGCTCAACTACATTCCAGTCCAAAGTTAACTTGTAGTAGGTTAGAGTGTGTAGAGACTTAATACAGTGTGGCGTTCAAATATGGACTAGGTCCCGGGGGTTTTATGCATTTGCGGTTTCCTCGTTAAATTTTATTTATGGTGTCTGTGTTATTTTTTTTCCGCATTATATTTTCTATATAATTGAAATATCACAGGTTGAGCGCAGTTCAATCAATTAGATAATCCAACCTTTGGTTGGTTATATAAATTGATTGACACTTGAACATTGGCCTTTGGTACCGTTCAAGTTGTTTCTCATAATAATCAGGCTTGCGGATTTCTATCTGTTTGATTTGCTGATTACATTGAGAAACAAAGATATAACTCTTGGATGTGTTTTTCTTGATTGAGTCTAACTATGTAGTTGATTCTCTTGGAAATATATTGGAGTTAGTCCATACAGATTGCCGAAACGAAATATTGGGTATGGTTGTTAGACCCCCGTTTTTCAGAGATGTTTCTCAGATCTTTTGCTTCTTCTCACAATATCCTTGATCTTTTGTAAAATCGATGACCTGTCAAGATCAACATCATTTGGACAACATTCATCAGCCCAAGACAAGTTAGGAGAATCCCTTGTATTGGTTACAACATTGAACGCGGATGTTCTGGCTGTGTTCTAATCATGATCAAAAACTTTTAACTTTCCAACAAGTGAGTTTCTGGAAATTATATCAAGGTTATTCCCTTCAACGATGACATGTTTCTTAGAATCGTATCTTGCTCGCAACGATCTGAGAATTTTCATCACAATGTCCTCTTCGGGAATAGTCTTACCTAATGCGAAAGAAGCATTAACAATTTCAGACACTTTGTGATTAAACTCATCAAAAGAATCTCCATAAGCCATATGAAGGTTTTCCCAATCATAATTTAGGTTTTGAAGCCTAGCTTCCTTTTCAGAAGTATTCTCTTCAAATACGGTTTCTAAGATATCCCTGGTATCTTTAGACTTATTGCATGTGATCACATGGTGCTGAAGAACTGGGGTAATAGCATGGATGATAGCATTCAAACCGTCAGAATTTTTCTTTGCGGCAAGAATCTCATGATCCTCATACTCACCAATATCCTTTGCAACAGTTACACCATCTACTGTAACAATTGGAGAATCATAGTCATTAACAACACGAACCCATGATTGAAAATCACGCGCTTGAAGAAAGGCACGCATAGCAATTTTCCACCATAAGTAATTCGAGTCATCGAAGACTGGCAGTACATTTATAGAGATAGCACTTCTGTCCATAGAGTCAGATTGCTACAAACACAGACTTATGAGGTCTTAGCGTGTTTGCCCGCTCTGATACCAATTGAAAAAGTAGGGGTAGAACAACCACACCCAATATTTTGTTCGGCAATCTGTATGGACTAACTCCAATATAATTTCAAGGGAATCAACTAGACAGTCAGACTCAATCAAGGAAAGATATCCAAGAGTTATATCTCTTTCTCAAATCAATCAGCAAATCAACAGGATGAAATCCGTGAACTGATTGGTATGAGAATAACTTGAACGGTACCAAAGACCAATGTTCAAGTGTCAATCAATTTATATCAACAGCTAAAGGTTTGATTTACAATTGACTGAACTATGCACAACCTGTGATATTTCAATTATACAAACAAATATAATGCGGAAAATAAATAACACAGACACCAGAAGTTTTGTTAACGAGGAAACCACAAATGCAGAAAACCTCCGGGTTCTAGTCCAGATTTGAACACTACACTGTATGAAGCCGCTACAGACACTAGCCTACTACAAGTTAACTTCGGACTGGAAGGTAGTTGAGCCCTAACCAAGTCTCACACTGATTAATGTACAGTCGCGTTCCTTACGTCTCTGAATCCCAGCAGGACTCTACGCACTTGATTCCCTTAGCTGATCTCACCCACAACTAAGAGTTGCTATGACCCAAAGTCGAAGACTTATAAACAAATCTGTCTCCCACATAAGTACAATTGAAGTTTTGTTCCGTCTTTTGATAAATCAAGGTGAACATGAACCAATTGATAATCCGGTCTTATATTCCACAAGAAAAACCTAGAAATATCAATCACCTCACAATAACTTAATTATATGGTAGTAGAAGAAGTTATTGTGGAATCACAAAGAATGAGATGAAGAGCTTTGTGATTATATTTTATATCTTACCTATCAGACATAAATCTCGAGCAAATCTTAGAGAAGATAGTACTCAATACTGTTAGAGCACTGCTCGGTCGAACTCGCAAGTGTTGCTATCTCAAGCTTGTTGTCAAGTTTAGTTGCCAAAACTATAAGTCTTGATTTCTAGTCTACTTATAGCTAAGTCTCGGATTAGGATAGTAAGTGTAGTTGAGCATTAGACTTCATAGCGTTCATCGATTGAAGACGAAGAACTACTAAGGGGAGATTGTGGAACTTCATCAATAAAAGGTATGCGGAGACTTGAACTCATCTATCACTCAAAAGTCTATCTACTCTATCTCCTATTTGAGACAAAAGTTGTATAGCTATATAGACTTCGATTATACACATTTGATATTTCGAGCTGAGTTTAACTCAATTACATATTTCTAAAAATATGTTTTGGTAAGCTTTTGCTTTAACCAAGTTCATCTTATATTCTTGACGAAAGTCAAAAGATGATCATGTGAAAATCGTCTTGTAACATCTTACATGATTTGTGTGAGACAGTTATTTGATGTAAACTCGGAATGTTTCGTATTGATTATTCGACACTCGAAAATTGCTTTGAAGATAATAGTTTGTGTGAGACAGCTATTGTCGTCTTCAAAGAATGTTTCAATGATTGAAATGGGAGTTTAGAACAAATAACCATGATTGGATATAGCACAGTATGCGTACTTGTATATGTGTTGTCCAAGTCCGGGAACCATGGTATGCATACCCATATGTGAACTGGTTTATTATGGAAGTTCGGGAACTTAGTATGCATACCGGTATGCGTACTGGCGTGAGTTTCAAGTTCCGGAAATTCAACTGAGTTTTGGGAAAGTATGCGTACCCGTTCGCATACTGGCGAACCCGAACTTGGTCCGGCCACTTAGGTATGCATACCTGTTCGCATACTTGAGTAGGTATGTTCTAAAATCGGTTTGTTCATGAACTAATACATTTATATAATAAGGAATGCAATCTTTTGCAAACCGTGCTATAAAGTTCATGAATTGATTCGAGTGAATCAAAATCGATTTTTCTTCAATTGTGTCTTGTATACTTCTATGAGAATACAAACAATTGAACAACTCTATAACTAGTTTCATTTATGTCATTTGAACTAGTTGTGATTAAGATGAATAAGGTTGATATGAAAGTGTTATCATATGGCTAACTTCGGTTAACTATTGTTGAGCCAACAAGGTGTACACGTTTAGGTACGGCTACTCATATCTAAATGAAGGTACATTTCATTTGTGTGTAACAAGCTAAGTTCGATCTAACAGTTGATCGATATTAGCTTGAGTCTAATCAGATTTCATCTAACGGTGAATATTGAATGCTTTGTTACCAAGGTAACATTGATTGCAAACCCTGATTTGAAGACTATATAAAGGAGAACTCTAGCAACTGGGAAATCTAATCCCCACACCTCATGTGTTATACTAGTTGCGACTAGATTCGATTCTCCTTTAACCTTAGGTTTTTCACGAAACCCTGTAGGTTAACGACTTGAAGACTTCAATGGGATTGTGAAGCCAGACCCAACTATTTTCTCTGTAGTTGCCTGTTCTGATCTTGCTGTTTTCTATCATATTGAGTACTATCTTCTCTAAGATTTGCTCGAGATTTATTCTCTGATAGGCAAGATAAAAAGTAGTCACAAACATCTTCGTCTCATCGTTTGTGATTCCACAATATCTTGTTTCGCTATCATACGATTAATATTATTGTGAGGTGATTGATATTTCTAGGCTGATCTTCGAGAATATAAGTCCGGTATTAGGGCTGTCAATGGATAACCGAATATTCGATATTCGTCCGAGACCGTTCGAATCGTTAGGATATTATCCGAAATTTCGGATAATGGATATGGATACTTTATCTGATATTTTTACTTATTGGTAACGAATACGGAAAAGGCATTATCCTATAGGATAATATCCGATATCCGTTTAGAATGCATATGCAATTTTATTTTTATTTATTTTGAATAATATATTTAGTTTTTAACTGGGTAGTATATGAAGACGTAGAAATAAAAATATTATGGAAGAAAATAAACACAATTATTTTTGTTGGTTACAAGAAAAACGAAGAATTTTTCAATTATGTAGTGAAGATTTGAGTTTTGTTTAAATCTAATGTAATAATTTTATAAAGTAATTTTTTTGCATTTGATCAAGGTATTTGGTTTTATTTGGTTGAATTTCCTTAGGGTTTATTTGATTATTTTTTTTAATTTATGAAACGTAGAAAAAGACTAAAAAAAGAATTTAAATTATTTTTATTATAATGAAATACTATCGGATATTGTCGGATATCCTAAATTATTATCGGAACGGATACGGATAATATTTTTGAATATCCGTCTGATACAATCGGATATCCGGTAATCCTTATCGGTAACGGATACGGTAGAGGCTATATCCGTTTCGATAAGTACCGTTGACAGCCCTATGGTTCATGTTCACCCTGATTTATTAAAAGACGGAACAAAAACTTCTAGGTATATCTGTGGGAGACAGATTTATCTATTCAATAGACTTTTCTGTGTGAGACAGATTGGTTTATCAAGTCTTCGACTTTGGGTCGTAGCAACTCTTAGTTATGGGTAATCAAGTGCGTAGAGTCCTGCTGGGATTCATAGGCGTAAGGAACATGACTGTACCTTGATCAGTGTGAGATTGGTTTGGTCTCAACTACATTCCAGTCCGAAGTTAACTTGTAGTAGGCTAGTGTCTGTAGCGGCTTATACATTGTGGTGTTCAAATATGGACTAGGTCCCGGGGGTTTTCTGCATTTGCGGTTTCCTCGTTAACAAAATTTCTGGTGTCTGTGTTATTTCTTTTCCACATTATATTTTCTATATAATTGAAATATCACAGGTTGTGCGTAAGTTAAATCAACTGTGAATCCAACCTTTGGTTGTTGATTAAATTGATTGACACTTGGATATTGTTTTTTGATACTGTCCAAGTTATTTCTTATATTTAATCGGGCTCGAAAATTCCTATTTGTTTGATTGCAGATTGAATTGAGAAGAGATATAACTCTTGGATATACTTTTCTTAAAATTGAGTCTGACTGTCTAGTTGATTCTCTTGAAAGTATATTGGGGTTAGTCCACACAGATTGCTAAGAAAAATATTGGGTGTGGTTGTTAGACCCCCACTTTTTCAATTGATATCAGAGCAGGCAAACACGTTTAAGACCTCATAAGTCTGTGTTTGTAGCGATCTGACTCTATGGACAGAAGTGCTATCTCGATAAATACACCACCAGATCCAGGGATTGCAGAATTCTCTTCCATGACTGATTTAATAAAATATGTAGAATAAATTCTATCTAAACCTCCTCTAGGTTTAAAATCCCTAGAAGTTTTTTCAGGGCTTGAAAAAAGGCTTGAGAGCTTATCTCTTGATGTTGAGTTATATCTCCAGAAAGAGCAAGAATCTCTTGATAAGCTAAATCAAGTTATGATGAATAATTATCATGTTGAGGTTGACATTATTCTTCTTATTAGTAAGGATATTCCTTCTCCTTCCTGTGTCTCTGACAAACTGGAAATAATACGAGAAGTATCTAAACCTCATTCATCTGTCAGTTCCATCTCTGAATTTGACTCTGTTCATCAATCAAACCCTGATACACTTTCTCAAGATAATTGTATTGTCCTCTTTTGTGAAAAAGTCATGTTGTCTCTTTTTTTCAATAAGATTTACCTGAGCAATACTGAACAGTATCTTTTGAGACTGTGTTTTATAAGTTGTAAATAAAGAAATCAGAAACGCAAATTATCTTGTGCTCTTTTTAAGTTCTTTAAAAAAATTGTAAAAACAATCCCTTGGGTTTGTCTCTATACTGGAAGTTGTAAGAGCTGCTGGAAAGAAACTCTCTCCTGGTGTCATGGTGTGCAAAGTGAAAAAGTGGGGGTACAACAACCTCACCAAATAATTCGCTTAGCAATCTGTATGGACTAACTCCAATATACTTTTAAGAGAATCAACTAGACAATCAGACTCAATCTTAATAAAAAGTATATCAAAGAGTTATATCTCAATTTCTCGATTCAATCCTTACTCAAGCAAATAGAAATTTGCGAGTCTAATTGAATACAAGACAAATTAACTTGAACGGTACCAAAGACCAATGTTCAAGTATCAATCAATTTCAATCAACAACCAAAGGTTGGATTTCCCAATTGATTGATTCAACGCACAACCTGTGATATTTCAATTATATAAAAAAATATAATGCGGAAAAGAAATAACACAGACACCAGAAGTTTTGTTAGCGAGGAAACCGCAAATGCCAAAACCCCCCGGGACCTAGTCCAGATTGAACACACACTGTATTAAGCCGCTACAGATACTAGCCTACTACAAACTAACTTCGGTCTGGACTGTAGTTGAACCCCAATCAATCTCACACTGATCCAAGGTATAGTTGCGCTCCTTACGTCTCTGATCCCAGCAGGATACTACGCACTTGATTCCCTTAGCTGATCTCACCCACAACTAAGAGTTGCTACGACCCAAAGTCGAAGACTTTAATAAACAAATCTGTATCACACAGAAAAGTCTACAATAATAGATAAATCTGTCTCCTATAGAAATATCTACAATTTTTTGTTCCGTCTTTTGATAAATCAAGGTGAACATGAACCAATCGATAACCCGGACTTATATTCCCAAAGAACAGCCTAGAATTATCAATCACCTCACAATAATCTTAATCGACTAGTGAAACAACATATTGTGGAATCACAAATGATGAGACGAAGATGTTTGTGATTACTTTTCTATCTTGCCTATCGGAGAAATTAATCTCGAGCCAATTTTACAATTATACTCAATACGATAGAAACAGCAAGATCAGATCACGCAACTACAGAGAAAATAGTTGGGTCTGGCTTCACAATCCCAATGAAGTCTTCAAGTCGTTAACCTACAGGGTCTCGGTAGAAACCTAAGGTTAAAGGAGAATCGACTCTAGCTTATAAGACTAGTATCACACAGGAGGTGTGGGGATTAATTTTCCCAGTTGCTAGAGTTGTCCTTTATATAGTCTCCAAATCAGGGTTTGCAATCTAAGTTACCTTGGTAACAAAGCATTCAATATTCACCGTTAGATGAAAACCTGATTAGATTCAAGCTAATATATTTCAACCATTAGATCGAACTTAGCTTTTTATACACAAATGAAATATACGTCATTTAGGTTTGTGTAACCGTACCTAAATGTGTACAAGTCGTTGGTTAACCAGTAGTTAACCAAATGGTTAGCCATATGAGCACTTTCATATCAACCATATTCATCTTCACCATAACTAGTTCAAATGACTCAAATGAACTAGTTCAAGAGTTGTTCAATTGCTTAGATCTTATAGAAATATACAAGACACAATCGAAGAAAAATCGGTTTTGATTCACTCGAATCGATTCATGAACTTTATAGCCACGGTTTTCAAATATGCATTCCTTAGTTTATATATATTTAAGTTCACGAATAAACATATTTTAGAAAGTAACTTAAGTAACCGTATTTGAGTTTGTTTTGGTTTCCATACTCAGCAGAAATTCACGGACGTGAACTTTCCGCCAGTATGCGTACGGGTACGCATACTTAGGTAACTGGATTGAGTTGGTTTTGATTTCCAAACTCAGCAGAAATTCACAGACGTGAACTTCCGCCAGTATGCGTACGGGTACGCATACTTACCCAGTCTCCATTAACCATTTAGTACACACACAAGTATGCATACATTTGGTTCCTGGTTTTGGACTTATACACTAATGCTCGAACACATTATATGCTTATATCCAAAGATGGTTACATGTTCTAAACTCTTTATTTTAATCATTGAAACATTCTTAGAGGATGTTGAATAGAGGTTATTCACATACTATTATTCATCAAAGCAATTTTCAAGATAGTGAAATAATCAACATGACTTTCGTCACTTGTAAAGATGAACTTGGCCAAAGCAAAAGCTTACCAACACATATTTCGAGAAAAACATAAGCGAGATAAACTCGGCTCGAAATAACAAATGTGTATAATCGAAGTCTATATATCTATACGATTTTTGTCTCAAGATAGGAGATAAAGTAGATAGACTTTTTGAGTGATAGATAAGTTCAAGTCTCCACATACCTTTTAGTCGATGAAGTTCCACCAGTTCCTTGAGTAGTTTTTTGTCTTTGTATGATGAACGTCGTGGGGTCTAGAGCTCAACTACACTTTCTATCCTAGTCCGAGACCTAGCTATAAGTAGACTAGAAATCAAGACTTATAGTTTTGGCAACTAAACTTGACAACAATCTTGAGATAGCAACGCTTGCAAGTTCGACCGAGCAGTGCTCTAATACAAGGTTTTTTCCTTGTGAATTACTTGGTAAAGAATTGATGAGCTCTGCTCCAATCTTCTTTATAGTTTGTTTTTAAAACAGTTCACAAAACGAACGAGCCTTTGTTACTCACGTGCAGTTCACTTACCCTGAACTCGTGTGTTTGAACCTCGTTCCAGTATGAACGTATCCGGTTAGGGTTCCACCGTTTGTCACTTAAAAAGAGAAAAGAATTCTTTTCATTCACTTCGCCTTCTCTTCCTCTTCTTCAGTTCGAGTACGCGAAAGAAACCCAACAGTTCATGTACCATCATCTCACTCTCGTTTCTTAACCATTTCTTGATTAGTTTGCACCTTTGAATTCAGAAGAAGTTTGTGTACGTTGGGTCAAGAACTTTTTCCACTTTGCTCATTGATTTGGAACTCCACCATTAACGGTAGTTTGAGTACCAAGTAAGTCTCTCATCTTTTCTTTGTGAGTTCGTAGTCTACAATGGCATATAGTAAGAGAACTAGTCATGCTGGGAGTTCAAGTGGTCAAGCTGGTGATAATACTTTCTATGATCCCAGTATTCGTGCTAGGTTTGTTAACCCTGCAGCTTGTGACCTCTATTTGGAGTATAAGAACAAACAACCTATTTTTGAAAGATACTTTAATGCTTCTGAAATTGAGGTAGAGAACCTGACTGAGTTTTTCAAAAATCACACATGGGGTATAATTCACAAACCATTGGGAACTGCTCGTATTGATATGACTGCACAATTTTATGTAAACATTCATGATTCAGATCCGGCCAATTGCATGTTCAAGACTATTGTAGAAGATAAAATATTCTCTGTGGATCGTCATGTTATTGCATACCTGTTAAATATATATCATATTGGTAGTTTTCGATTTCCTCCTCCTGAGAATGAAAGGTTGACTCCAGAAGTGATGTCTAATCGTCTCCTTAATAGAGATGTATCTCGGAGAGATGGAAAGATTGATGTTCATGGCGTTGAGTTGTTTATCAAAGTTTCTGGAAAATTGATTGTGGCCAACATGATGCCGAGCACTATTGACAAAATGTTATGGACTAGGTCACTTGCTGAATTGGTCTGTTATATTGTTGAAGGGGGAGACATTGATTTATGTGGACTTATTGTTAATCAGATCATAAGTGCGAAACAGTCTTCGAAGAAAACCCCAGGCTTTCCTTGTCTCATTTCAAGGATTTGCAATCATTTCGGCATCATCCTTTTTGGCTCCGATCTTGGCGGTCCAAAATTGTTGACAATGTCAAGCATTGAAAAGATGAAGAAATCTTCAACTAGAGCCTCAGCAAGTACTTTAGCGGATGCAAACTCTGAGCTTGTCCGTCTTCAGCATGAAGTTAGGTGCATGAGAGGGCAGCTGGAATATGCTGAAGCAGAACATCCAGATCTGATCGAGAAGTTTAATGAAATTGCTATTGCTTATTATGACATGATTGGTTAATCTCTGTTTGATTGTTCTGTCTCTACTTATGGTATTTCATGTTGAACTTCCTATGTTGATCTTCTTATGTTGAACTTATTAAAACTGTTATTTTTAATAGTTGTAATAACTTTAATGGTATCTTAGCCTTGAATGATTTTTATCTTTCAATTAAATTGCTAAATGTGTTAAATCCATAAGAAGTACAGATAAAGATGTCAAAAGTTAAGTCTATCATGTGTCTTTATGCAAATATTGATAAAAGATAGAATGAACTTTTGATAACAAAAGTTAAGCCAATTATGTCATTATGCAAATATTGATGAAGATAGGATGAACTTTTGATTGCAAAGATTAAGTCTATTATATGTCTTTATGCAAATATTGATGAAAAATAAAATGAATCTTTGAATATTCCGCAGTATTGGTCTTTCCCTGATCCACTTCTATGTGAAAGTACTGTGTGGCTCCGTAAGTTCTCTTATGTTGAGCATTTCTGATTAAATTAATTATGGGTTCTCTTGTGGTTACTTTAATTGAGTTTTATGGATACAAATTCATGTTTCATGTAATTTTTTAATGTCCAAAGAAATCCTTCTTTTTTTTGTAAAAGTAAGGTCGCTCTTGTTGTTCTTTCGGGAATGACATTTTATGGGGAAGAGTTCTTAATTGAACTTGTGCTTAATTGCCAAATCTTTGTGGGGAGTGCGGTTGTGGAATATTGTAGGAGTTTTCTTGTATTTTTATAAACTCTTGATGAATACACTAAGTTTCGACTATGTGAAATCATCGAAACAAAGTTGATATGTTCTCTTTTAGTCCTGAAGTATCTCTATGAGAATTTCATTATGATCCCACTATTTTTCGTACCTTTGACAATTTATATTGACAAAAAGGGGGAGAATTAATGTGTAGTTCACACTACAAATACATATGGTTTACGGATCATTATGTAAGGGGAGTGGTTTTCATGTGAGATGAAGTATTGACTAAAGGGGAGTGATACATATCACCATAGTATTGTTGTCAAAGTTGTTATACAATTGGACTTTGATGTTGTGTAATGATAATATGACACTGTATAGCAATGATTGGGAGCAACTGTTTTCTCATTGTTATGGCTACGGATCTTCAACAACAATGATGCTGATTTGAACACGTTCAGAATCACTGGAGTACTATGAAGTGACGAAGATTTTGAGTAACGTTGAAGAACCAAGGAAATCAAGCATTTGGATGAGAAGCTACAAAGTTTATTTATTTTGTAATCTATATGTATTGATAGTTTTGTCACTAAAATTGACAAAGGGGGAGATTGTTAGAGCACTGCTCGGTCGAACTCGCAAACGTTGCTATCTCAAGCTTGTTGTCAAGTTTAGTTGCCAAAACTATAAGTCTTGATTTCTAGTCTACTTATAGCTAAGTCTCGGATTAGGATAGTAAGTGTAGTTGAGCATTAGATGCGTTCATCGATTGAAGACGAAGAACTACTAAGGGGAGATTGTGGAACTTCATCAACAAAAGGTATGTGGAGATTTGAACTCATCTATCACTCAAAAGTCTATCTACTCTATCTCCTATTTGAGACAAAATTCGTATAGATATATAGACTTCGATTATACACATTTGATATTTCAAGTTGAGTTTAACTCGCTTACATATTTCTCGAAATATGTGTTGGTAAGCTTTCGCTTCAACCAAGTTCATCTTATATTCTTGACGAAAGTCAAAATATGATCATGTGAAAATCTCCTTGTAACATCTTACATGATTTGTATGAGACAGTCATTTGATGTAGACTCGGAATGTTTCGTATTGATCATTCGATCACTTGAAAATTTCTTTGAAGCTAATAGGTTGTGTGAGACAACTATTGTTGTCTTCCTAGAATGTTTCATTGATTGAAATGGGAGTTTAGAACAAATAACCATGATTGGATATAACATAGTATGCGTACTTGCATATGTGTTGTCCAAGTCCGGGAACCATGGTATGCATACCCATATGCGTACAGGTTGGTTATGGAAGTTCAGGAACTTAGTATGCATACCGGTATGCGTACTGGCATGAGTTTTAAGTTCAGGAAATTTAATTGAGTTTTGGAAAGTATGCGTACCCGTTCGCATACTGGCGAACCCAAACTTGGGTATGTGTACCCGTTTGCATACTTGAGTAGGTTATGTTCTAAAATCGGTTTGTTCATGAACAAATACATTTATATAATAATTAATGCAATCTTTTGCAAACCGTGGCTATAATGTTCATGAATTGATTCGAGTGAATCAAAATCGATTTTTCTTCAATTGTGTCTTGTATACTTCTATGAGAATATAAACAATTGAACAAATCTAGAAATAGTTTCATTAGAGTCATTTGAACTAGTTATGGTTAAGATGAATATGGTTGATATAAAAGTGTTCATATGGCTAACTTCGGTTAACTATTGTTGAGCCAACAAGGTGTACACGTTTAGGTACGGTTACCCATATCTAAATGAAGTCACTTTTCATTTGTGTATAACAAGCTAAGTTCGATCTAACGGTTGAAAGATATTATCTTGAGTCTAATCAGGTTTTCATCTAACGGTGAATATTGAATGCTTTGTTACATAGGTAACATTGATTGCAAACCATGATTTGAAGACTATATAAAGGAGAACTCTAGCAACTAGGAAACCTAATCCCCATACCTCCTGTGTGATACTAGTTGCGACTATAGTTGATTCTCCTTTAACCTTAGGTTTCACGAAACCATGTAAGTTAACGACTTAACGACTTCATTGGGATTGTGAAGCCATACCCAACTATATTCTCTATAGTTGTGTGTTTTGATCTTGTTGTTTTCTATCATATTGAGTACCATCTTCTCTAAGATTTGCTCGAGATTTATTCTCCGATAGGCAACATAAAAAGTAGTCATAAACATCTTCGTCTCATCGTTTGTGATTCCACAATATCTTGTTTCGCTACTATACGATTAAGATTATTGTGAGGTGATTGATATTTCTGGGCTGTTCTTCGGGAATATAAGTCCGGTATATCAATTGGTTCTTTTTCACCTCGATTTATCAAAAGACGGAACAAAAACTTCTAGGTATTTCCGTGGGAGACAGATTTATCTATTCAATAGACTTTTCTGTGTGAGATAGATTGGTTTTTCAAGTCTTCGACTTTGGGTCGTAGCAACTCTTAGTTATGGGTGAGATCAGCTAAAGGAATCAAGTGCGTAGAACCCTGTTGGGATTCAGAGGCGTAAGGAACGCGACTGTACCTTGATCAGTGTGAGATTGGTTAGGGCTCAACTACATTCCAGTCCGAAGTTAAATTGTAGTAGGCTAGTGTCTGTAGCGGCTTAATATAGTGTAGTGTTCAAATCTGGACTAGGTCCCGGGGGTTTTCTGCATTTGCAGTTTCTTCGTTAACAAAATTTCTGGTGTCTGTGTTATTTCTTTTCCGCATTATATTTTCTATATAATTGAAATATCACAGGTTGTGCGTAAGTTCTATCAACTGTGAATCCAACCTTTGGATGTTGATTAAATTGATTGACACTTGGATATTGGTTTTTGATACTGTCTAAGTTATTTCTTATATTCAATCGGGCTCGCGAATTCCTATCTGTTTGATTGCAGATTGAATTGAGAAATAGAGATATAACTCTTGGATATAATTTTCTTAAGATTGAGTTTGACTTTCTAGTTGATTCTCTTGAAAGTATATTGGAGTTAGTCCATACAGATTGCTAAGAAAAATATTGGGTGTGGTTGTTAGACCCCCGCTTTTTCAAATACGATAGAACAAGTAGGTTCAGAACACGCAACTACAGAGAAAATTGTTGGGTCTGGCTTCACGAATCCCAAATGAAGTCTTCAAGTCGTTAACCTATAATGGTTTTAGAAAAAACCAAGGTTAAAGGAGAATCGACTCTAGTCGCAACTAGTATCACACAGAAGTGTGGGGATTAGGTTTTCCAGTTGCTAGAGTTCTCCCTTATATAGTCTTTCAAATCAGGGTTGCTTACAATCAAAGCTAGGTTAGCTTAGAAAAAAAGCATTCAATATTCACCGTTCTGAAAACCTGATTTAAGATTCAAGTTAAGTTTGCTTAAAACCAAAGCAATATCTTTCCACCGTTAGTTGGTCTTATCTTGTTACACACAAATAAAATATACCTTCATTTAGATATGGGTAACCGTAGCTAAACGTGTATATTGAGTTGGCTCAACAATAGTTAACCGAAGTTATCCATATAAACACTTTTGTCTTAACCACATTTAAAATATGATGATCAATCAATTATGAAAGATAATCAAATGAATCTAATTATGTAACTCATAGAGTTGTTCAATTGTATATATCTCATAGAAGTATACAAGAAATAATGGAAGCAAAATTGAATTGATTTAGGAGAATCAATTCATGAACATTAAGCCACGGTTTGCAAAGATTGCATTCCTTAATTCATAAATGTATTTGTTCATGAGTATAAAAACATACTTAATCGATTTTAAAACTTTAACCACTAAGTTTGCAAACGGGTACGCAAATTATAGTTCCGGACTTTGGTCTTGTCCAGCAGTTTGCAAACCGGTATGCATACTTCCATCCCGGACCTAACTTAGGTAGAACCGTTTGCATGCTGGTATGCAAACTTGGTTCCCGGACTTTAACAGTTAAAACGGTTCGCATACAGGTATGAAAACTAGGTTTCCGGAACTGAATCATACCATAACATTTTGCATACTGGTATGCATACTGTGTTGTATCCAGACAAAGGTTAATTTATCTAAACTCTCATTTCAATCATTGAAACATCCTTAGAAGACGACAATAGCTGTCTCACACAAACTATTAACTTATAAGTAATTTTCAAGTGATTGAATGATCAATACGAAACATTCCGAGTCGACATCAAATGACTGTCTCACACAAATCATGAAAGATGTTTCAAGGCAATTTTCACATGATCATCTTTTGACTTGTTATATAGTTTCCAACAAACAAATTGTTTCCAACTAAACTCGTCAAGAATAATGATGAATGTTGCTAAAGAAAAAAGCTTCTAACACATATTTTGAGAAATATATAAGCGAGTTAAACTCAGCTCGAAATATCAAATGTGTATAATATAAAAGTCTATATAACTATACGACTTAGTCTCATTAGGAGATAGAATAGAATAGACTTCTAAGCGATAGATAAGTTTTAATCTCCATATACCTTTTGTTGATGAAGTTCCTCCAAGATCTCCTCAATAGATCTTCGTCTTCAATCGATGAACGCCGTGATGTTTAAAGCTCAACTACACATTCTATCCTAATCCGAGACATTGTTATAAGTAGATAGAAATCAAGACTTATGGTTTTGATCACCTAAACTTGACAAACAAGCTTGATATAGCAACGCTTGCGAATTCGACCGAGCAGTGCTCTAACAAAAAGTGCCCATGCAAATGATTATATCACTTGGGAATATTTCAAACATCATAAAAGAGAAATATGAACTTACTGAAATTTCTTCCCAGGGTAGGTTAGTGAACTAGTTCGCAAACCATAGATATCTGAGATATAGAAATACAAGAAGGTTTCCGCACCAGTTCTTAAACCGCAAGTTCGGTTGGGAACAGTTCACGAACCCGGTTGGCAAACCGTGGTGAACCGATTTTATAAGTTGGTAAATTTGCTAGCAGTTGGCGAACCCGGGTTACAAACCGTGGTCAACTGAGTTTGGTAGTCTAATAGGGTTGGCGAACTCGGTTCACAAACCGTAGCACCCTGAATCGTGAACAAGCCCTATGGTTGGAAAACCGTTGTACCAACTATCCCGACAATGTTTAACAGATGCTTAAAGAATCATTATTTTTAATATGTTTAGCATTGCTAGAACTCTCTTAGACACTTTTAAGAATTCATTGATCACTTAAACACTCATGTGTGTGAACCATGATTAATTTATTAGGTGTTTAAATGAACATCAAATAGCTTTTAGTTCTTTGGCTAACTTGCCAAACCTAACAATCATCATATACAGTTCAGTAACCGATCCTATGTGTATAGTCTTCTATTGTAGTTTGAAAACCTAATTTGTTTGCTTGATTCTCAAGTTATCTTAGCTTGAATTCTTAGCTAACCTTAGTCTTTGAAAATTATAAATAGAGCATCTCTGTCAATTAAGAAAATCAATCTCTAACACTTTGTGTCCTAGTTGATTCTAGAGTCGTCATTTATTGACCTTTTAGGTCTACGACTAAAAGACTTCACTTGGGGATTCGGGAATCCAGGTCCGACTATCTTTACCTTGATAGTCCGTATATCATGATCTTGCTTTTATGTTATCGAGGCTTTCGTAATCCTTTTCAGAAAAGATACATAGTAATCACAAAGTTCTCTTCATCTCAGATTTTGTGATTCCTCAATATAGATATCTAAAGACTGATCTTAGTTGATATTTCGACATTTGTTCTAGAGAGGTGGTTAAAAATCTAGGCTGCTCTTCGGGAGTCGTAAGTTCCAAATTTGTGAGGTTTGCTAGCTTATCTATTGCAAACATATTTTCACACCTTTATCTTTGATCTAAACGAAAATCAAATAAGATTATCTGTTAGAGGCAGATTGGTGTCAAAAGTCTTCACTTCGGCTGAAGAAGCTCTTAGGCTGTAAAAGACGTTAGCTAAGGGAATTAAGTGCGTAGAACCTTGCGAGGTTCAAGAGACATAAGGAATGCGACTGTAACTGAATCGCTTGGAGGGTGGATTCGTTCTCGACTATATTACAGTTGGAATAGTAGGCTAATGTATGTAGCGGCTTAATAAAGTATGGTGTTCAACCTGGACGAGGTCCCAGGGTTTTTCTGCTATTGCGGTTTCCTCGTTAACAAAATTTCTCGTGGCTTGTGTTTTTCCTTTTCCGCATTATATTGTTTATCCTTATAATTGGATTTACACAGGTTTGTACGCATTCAATCTAAGTAGATACATCTGTTTAACTATAATCGATTATGAGACTAGTTTCTTGTGGAATTCGTATCTTGAAAATTAGAATAACAAGTTTAATCTCTTGGCAGAATACCAATTGAATTATTTGGATACGACTAGATTGATCTTGGATATTGATTATTGAGATCGTCCAAGTACTCTGCTTAACAATCAGGTTCACGGACCTTGTGTCTATATACCTACTGATTGAGAAGAGGTTGAGATATTAACTCTATATACATGTTGTCAGGGATCATTAAGTTGGTATACTTGCAATTGTATTAAGTTTTGTCTATACAGGTTGCCGAACAAAAAAGTTGAGTATATTTGGTTTCCCATGCATTTTCAAGTTCATACCAGTCTTTAAAGAAGCCTAAATTCTCTATTTCTTTGAGTAAAAAATCCAAGCTAACCCTGTCGAAAGCTCTCGACATATCTATTTTAACTCCTAATCCCTCTATTTTTATTTTTATTACGGGTTAGAGTGTAAATTAACTCATGTGCTATTATAATGTTATCCGAGACCTGTCTTTTAGATAATAAAGCGGATTGAAATGGTAAATTCGGTTTATCAAGGAGAATTTTCATCGTATTAGCCAAGATTTTTGAAATGACCTTGTAAAAGATGTTCCAAAGACCAATTGGTCGAAAATTTCTCGTTGTATTTGGATTTTTGTTTTTATTGATCAAACATAAGAAAGGTTTGTTAAGTTCTGGATCCATAGTTCCAGTAGACCAGAACTGCTAGATGATAACACCCAGAGGGTTCGTCATACTATCCCACAATTTACCTAAGAATCGGTGCTAGACGATGCAATGGTGTGTGCACGTGTTTTTATATATATTTTTATAAATAAAATAAAATAATGAAATAATATATTTATAAATAAAAAGAATCCTAGACTAGTTATGTACAAATAAATAAAATCTAAATAATAAAAATACTTCCTTATTTACAAAAATGAACAAACAAATTCTAATCAAAAATAAAATAAAAGTCTGAGTACGATACCTTTTTTTTTGTAGGCGAATCCGCAATAAATGCAGAATATAATCTGCACAACAAAGACAAGACTATACCCAAAGTAAAATCAAAGATAAAAATAAAATAAAAATAAATCATAACTAATATAATTCACAAAAAAAAAAAAAAAACCTAACCTAAAGACAAGTTCGCGTTGGCGGTCCAAAAATTGATATGGTTGTGATAGTGATAAGGAAAGATTTGATTCTCAGACTTGTAAATTGGTTTTAAAATAAATTTCTAAAACTATAAAGACCAGTTGAAAGTTGATTTCAAAATTTTAAAGATGTCCAAGACATTGGATTCCGCTTTGATTGAATAATGTTGTGAATATCTCAAAACCCTAGATATCTTTTAAGTCCTTATATGTAAAAACCCGCAAGCTCGTCAACGTTATTAGACCAGTCAAGAGACGATTCAGCCGATAATGACTCGATTAGGTAATATAGATTTTAATTAATAGAAATTAATTTAACAACGATCTAGATACGAAATTAGTATCGTTAGATAGATCTCGAAAAGTTATGCGAAGTGGACTACACGAACGTGTTATTCGGATACCGGACGAAGAAGATATCGTCAAATTTGTACAAGGGGCAAAATAGTCATTTTGCATCTAAACCTCCTGGCTGCCCTTATCTTTTTTCTGGGCGCCTTAATAATTATTCTTGGTCTTATCCCCTTCACCCATCGAGCAGATAAGCTCATTCTCTTTTCTATTCTTCTTCATTCTTCTTCTCTTTCTCTTTCATTCTCTTCCTGTTCTTCTTCTGTGAGTTTAGAGAATCAAATGGAAGTTCTGTGATCGAAAGAGGGTGGAGGAGATCATGCAGTAGTCGTCGGTGATGGTGGTGGTGTATGTTGTGGAATCAAATTCGAAGGAGGAAGTGAATTTGGAGTTAGGGTTTCATGAGAAGGAACTCTGAGAAGGTTGGAAGATGAATTTGATACTCTAGAGGATTAATTGGAGGTGGGTTTAACTTGAATTATGAGTTAAGGTTGAAGAACAATTTGGAATCGACAGTTAGGGTTTTGAATTGGAAACCGAGGTTGATAAATTGAAGCTGATTTGAGGGGTTGCGGTTAGTCTTGAGACGGTGGATGAACTGAGTCAAGTGAAGAAGGAATCGAGTCCAATTTCCTGAGTAACACATATTGAGGTAATTGTTCTTGTTATTAAGATTAGTTCGATTTCAGTTTTGAGTTATAAGTTTCTCAATGAATTGTGAATAGAATTTGTTATGGTTTGAAGCTTTAATATTGTGGAATATGGGATGGACAGAATTAGATGTATGTCTAGGAGATGGATTGAGTGATGATGATGCTGTTATAGCTATTATGAATTTATCAATGAGCTGGGATTGAAATGGTTATGTGAATCTGTAAAGGAATTGCTGATGTAGATTGGGTTTGTGTATCTGAATGAGTGTTAGTAGTGTTGAAGCTGTATTGTGTTTTGAATCAAAAGAGTGGTGTTGAAGTTCAAGGTGAGTCTGGAGAAGGGGATTGAATTAAAGGAAACTGTTGGTGGAGGCAGTGAGAAGCTAGAAGTATTGATTATGCTGAAGGTGTTGGTGTTAGTTTGTGAGATGAAGTTGAAATCTCAGGGCCAAGATGTACTGAGAGTATGTGTATGGATGGTGGTGTTAGTTGTGATTCTGGTGGAGTTAATAATAATGAAAATGGCAGAGAACTTTTAGTAGAGGAATTGAACTGGTGGTGTTGTGGATTGAAGATATTATATGAAGGGGAGGTTGTCTTGAATGAATTTAGTCTAAGGAGGGTGTTGCTGCTGTTGCTGTTTTGTTGTGGATGAATGAGAGATTTCAAGAGATGGGTATGAGTAACTGTGTTACTGGGATGAGTATTGTTGTGGTTTCGAATGATCAGTGGTAAGATTGTTTGAAGTTTGGTTTGGTTGTTATGGAATGGATGTTGTTAACAGGGGTTGGCAGTGAATGGAATGGATTGAATTTTGAGCTAGGGCTTAGGCAGAACTCTAGGAAATTGTGTAGAGGTTGTGGTCTGCTGATTTGTTTGAGTAGAGAAGATAGTTACTGCAGCTACTGCAATTGCAGGTAAACTTAGTTTGTATTTGTAAATGAAGTTTAAAGTTATTTAAGAATGAATAATTTGATGTTGTAATGTTAATCAAGAAGTTAAGAATGTAAGAAATAGAGTTGAGGTTAGTCTGCAATAGAAGTATACTTGTTAGTCATGCCAGTCAGTTGAGCTGACTCAAGTAGTCTGACTGAGTTAACTCAGTAGACCAGGACCAGACTTGACCGAGTTAACACTTTGAGTTGACCAGTGACTTGACCTGACCTTAACCTATTGAACATTGACTTATACGTTGACCGTTAGTTGACTCAGATGGATTGGACCTTAGTTAATGGGCTTCTTTAGTGGACTTGGGCTTAGGTTTAGTTTCCCTATTTTGATGTATTGGACACTTATGGTCCGAATTAGTCTTTGATTCCTTTTACAAAGTTGTAGATATTCGTACGACTTAGCTATTGGACTTTAGAATCAATCTAATTGAATTAGTAAACCTTTATATATGTTAAAGATAGATAATGAAAAGGTGTTGAACCATGAGTGGGCTTAGAACCATTAAATAGAATTGTATGATTTTTGTGTGAGCCTTTGTGGCTAGATTCTTAGAGTTCTCGTGTGATTAACAGTTAGTTATTAACAACGATCGATTCAAAGGATGAACCAGTGGATCGTGGATCTCGAGGTAGGCGTGGCTTGTCATCAAAAGAGGTGGGAATTTATATTTAACTCTTTTGTATTTATTATTGTTTTCTTTTACAAAAGTTTATGTTTAACAAATTCATGCATTATCTGATTGTGTATTCCAAGCATTGTTTTATTTAAATTCCGAAAGTATTGTTGACTCTTTTAATCTTTCCATTGCTTGGAAAGGAATTGTAATGCTTTGTTTGTCTTTATGAATTGTTTGGGAAATGAACATTACCATCTGAGGTATATAGAATACGCTCCTTCATTTGGTGTGTAAGGAATTGGTCGACACCAATGTATAATATTGGATGTGTAAGGAATTGGTCGACATCCAATATATTTCATTGTCAATGTATACCATTGGATGTGTAAGGAATTGGTCGACATCCAATATATTCATTGTTTTGAAGGAGTTAGTTCCATATACATGATTGTTTATCTTTGAGAATTGGTTGTGTTTTAGTGTTTTGGGAAAACATGAATTGTTTTCAAATCATTTCAATGATTACTTGAAAGTTAAACATTATTCCTACTGGGCACCCCTTTTAGGGATGATGTGCTCACCCATTCCCACTTTCAGTTTCAGAGATAGATCAGAGTTGCGCAGCGGAAACTTCGAGGAGTTGAGTTTGATATTTGGTTAACTTTGGCTATGTTTATTATGTTGTATATTCTATTTGCAAACCAGATGACTATTGTATATATATATATATCATTTGAGAGGAGTTTTGTATATATATATTTCAGAGCGGGGCTGGTTTTTGATTAAGTTTTGTAGCAGATTTCTTAATTGAATGCTTAAGTATATGGTTTAGTACCTTAGTGCCTCTTATTTAGTTAATCTCTTGGTTTAGTCAGCTGCTAGCTTTGGGGGCGCTACATTATACTTCTAAATTCACTAATAATCAGTGAAATTCTCAAATATTAATTGTACTCACTAAGCATAGATTATCAATTGATTTAATAAAGTATAACCTATCAAATTGAATCACAAGTAATTATAAAAATTATGCAATCAATTTAAAACTTTGCAAAAGCAATGATTTAGTGAATTAAATGATATAAGTAGAGAAAATAAAATAATTACCCATCAATCATGCGTAAATAGCTTCTTCTGTTGCCTTGGTTATGCGAGAATTAGCTCATAATGGTAAACGATATTGAATCATGGATCAACAGTTGTTTACAAAGATGAAAAGGAGAGAAAATAATTTAAATTCTAAAATTCGCGACGTTTTTAGGCGTTACAAAATTACCGTTAATAAGCAAGTATTGCAAATTTGAATTATATACGTTGCAAGGGCTACTGTTACAAACTGAAATGTGCAGAAGTTACTGAAGTTTTTGAAGGTTTAGGCAACGGTTAAAGAACGACGGTCTTAAGTAGCTAATGTTCTTCGTGTTCTTCAACTGCAGCACCAGGAAAATAATTCTGCAACTCTTGATTTCTCGCTCCCTATTCTCCCTAAACTCTCTGTAGTCCCTTTATTCGCCTCCAACATCCTTTATATACGTCTCAGCACTGAAATCTCTCGACAATGGCTCCAAAATCTTATATTAATTCGGGAATATTTTTATGCCATATTACGGGGATTATTTCCTTCCTTATCTCCTTCACGCATCTGTTGTAGTTCAACACACTCCAAACACGCTTCATACACGATTTAGAAGGAGTTAACTTCACCGCAACCACACGAAATCTCACAAAATCCGGTATATTTCTCCTCTCGTAAATGTGCTTCCCTGTTTTCTTCTAACTGATCGTCTGGCCCAATTTGATCGAATCCAACAGCCATACCATCTTTGTTTAGCCCAAATAGGTTTATCCCAACCAAATCGAATCCAAATAGGTTTAACCCTAGTCTGCCAATTATTTTCCTGCCAAAATTTGATTTGAATTTGGAGAAGAAAATGGTGTCCCTCTGTCCGGTTCTGGTGTCCCTTTAGTAGCTTCCTTGGGGCCTCTTAATTTACTAATTTTTTGGGGTGCCTTAAGTAATTTTGGTGTATTTTTAGCACATTTCTGGGGTGTCTTTAATAATTTTTTCCGGTGCCTGTCAATATATGTCCGATATCCGGAATCCGTTTCCGAGTATTCGAGATCCTATAGGATTTTATCCGTTTTATCGGATATCGGATCGGATATTCTATCAGATATTTCTTCCTTAATATATCGGAATCGGATTAGGCTCCATCCGAATTGTTAATATCCGATAGAACATGGATTTATTTGTGATTTACCCTAATATCCGATATCCGATAAAAATGTCCGATATCCGATATGAAATGTTTGAGAAATTGAACTTAAATTTCAATTATGAACATGTTCTAAAGGATTTTTAACATCTTTTTGTCATAACCGGATATTGTCGGATATTTATCCGATATCCGATAGCTTAACATATCGGAATCGATATCTCATTTTGATATCCTATAGGATATTATCTAATATTGAATATCCGATAGTGCTTAACCTGTCGGATATCGGATTCCTTAATATCCGACGGATATTCTTCCATTGACAGGCCTAGCTGCAAACATCACTTTTCAAGCAACTTTTCCCACAAGAGTTTATTTCTCCAAAAAGAACTACACACACATAAAACACCATACTAGGTAAAAAAATTGAGACAAATCAGACACAAAATTGTGTCTACCGAGGGTAATTTGGTATTAGGCTAACTTGTCCTAGTCACAACAAATACTACACCCTTTCCAAATTCCAAGAGAAGTAAGTGAGAGAAGATCCTTTCCATAGTCTTATTTCCTTCCCTTTTATAGACTTACCCTAGACCTCCCTATTTCATGACATCATGACACATATCCTCAGAACTTCCTTATTTACCAATACTATCATTCCTTTCTAACCATCTCAGACTTCTCTTTCATTCCTCCATTGTCCTTTAGTATCCATGGATATGCCCATGGGGATTTGGGCTTAGTCCCCAAGTCATCCCATGGGCTTGGACCCTTCCATAGAGGAATCTTCTCTTATTATTGGGTACTCATTTTCCAGGTATCAACAGTGGGAATCCAGTTGTTTCTGCCGGTACTTTGAAGATTAATGAAAACTAAAATACGTTCTTTTTGGTATTCTGATTTTTGTGATACTTCTTGCACACGTGATTGATTGGGATCCAAAAAAGTAGTTTATTTCGATAGACATCATACTTGTTATAAAGATCGACAATTTATCTTATATATTAGTTGATATTTGGCCATAAAAGGTTATATATTGATTATAAGAAAGATCCTTTGACTTACCTCTAATTAAACTTCTAATCTAGGAGATTGATAAGTGAGTGGTTACTGAAACAGGTTAGTCCTTTAATGTTTCAGATTATGATCCAAATGAGTTGAGAAATAGAAGTTTTATCAGCAGGTGAAGCGATCGACTTGAGATAGTGGAATCTATCTTGGAATTCACGTGCATAGACCAGATTTGTTGTAGGTACAGGGATACTAAAGGAACTGAGTAACTAGGAGTATTTTACTTGGTCTCAACTACGAAGTTGCGGTAGTTCAATTTGTATATCGGCTTTATTCTGAGAGTATTCAAAACTGGACCAGGTCTCGGGGGTTTTCTGTCTTGTAGTTTTCATGGTTAACAAATTATTTTTGTGTTCTTTTACTTTACTTTCTAAAGTAATAACATTGTACGTTAATGAAATACTTGATATGATCCAATAGATTGGTTCAGTTACTAACTTATTCCATATACCAAGTGTACATCTTGTTGAATTAGTCTTTTGACATTCATTTTCTTTATAAAATTATACGAGGTATGTCTGTAGTAGGTTGATATCGAAAATATTGTGGTGTACTAGGTACCCTCATCATTTCACAATGCATTCCTAAGAACAATTCCAGTAGGACTTGACAGAATTGGCTATTTGATGGTCCATGTAGATGAAAAATTCAGTTTATCGGTGATAATTGAATAGATCGCCCAGAGTTTCGGACGCTCGACTCAAGTTGAGAGGATCATCTAAGGCTTGAACAATTGGTTCAATTTTAATTTGCAACGACTATGACCTAACAATCATAAAACGACTATATATTTACGTTTATAAGTTACAACCACCTACAACCACTCAATGTACTTACACCAAAATTTACTCTTCACTATCATTTTTCTCTACTTAAATTTCTTTAGGTTCCCATCATATTTCTTCTAAATTTCTCAGTTGAAATGTCTCAAATTGAAACCAAGCTGCCAATCAATAATGATGATGTGATTTTTTGAAGCTAAACCTGAAGCTGTTGCTGATAAAATATGTGCTGGTTTAAAAAGATAGAGAATGGTAGAAAAGAAATAAAAGTTCAAGGTTTAGAAGCTAACCGAGGAAAATTCAATACTTTAAGGCAAAAAAATGTCTAGTTTTGAAAGTTAACTACCAGAGTTACAAAAATGAAAGAAATGTTATAAAGAAAGCATCGAATAGAAGTTATGTTAAATGGAGATAAACATGAGACCAAACAATGTCCGGGAATTTTATTTAAGCTTTTATTGAAGTTTTTGTTGTCCAAGTTTATTTCCTGTAAAAGGGGACATAATACTACGTATTAATTCGAAATTTAGAACTTAAAACGTGAAGTAAAGTTGAAAGTTAGACTTCCATTTTCAATTTATTAATTGGTAATTACTTACAAATAGTTAATTACTTGATCCATCCATCAATAACGTCCAAGGGTTAGCTGCCAACATATATTTTTTTTGAGAATTACCAATGACTATATATTGTCTTATAAAAACTACACATTGCTAACATGCTTTTTCAAAACACGACCTACTAAAAGAGTTCTCAACCTACAACATCGATATGTATTTTAAAAACGACGGGAAAAATCATTATATATACAAGCACAAGAGGTGTGTGTATGGTGTTATATGAATAATCATAGTCTGAATGCCTTGGATGTATTCTGAGGGCCCACATGTAGGTTGTTCTAGCATCAGAATAGTCACTGAATTACAACTAAAAAACATTAGGTATTTTCAATATAAATATCCTAACTGTCTTGAAGAAGCAAAATTGCTAGATGATGTTATGAAAGCTAAAGACGATGAAAAGGTAGTAGCATTATGCTAAAACTTGAAGTTTAATGCCAAATTGAAGAAGTTCCAGTGCGAACATTGTGAAAAACAAGATCACAAAAAAAAAGAACCATAGAGAATTGTTGAATGCTCAAATCCTGATTGGAATGTTTATATGCACGTTAATACTTCTACAGAAAAGACGCGCAAAAGCATTTCTGGAAATGTCATATGTGTAAAATGTTGGACTGGACTCATTATGAGCCGATTAAGTGTCGTTTTATGTTTTAGTTTAATATATTGTAGTACTATGTTTAATCAATAAAAATGACTATGTCTTTGCACAGTCAATGTTCATAACTAAATTGAACTTATCATATTTAAAAGCAAACTACATAGGATTAAAGCAATCTACAAATGTTTAAGCTACTCTGTTACTTTTTATTAGAACCAATACTATAATAATCCATTGCATTCTATTTTAAACTAAATTATAGCTCATCCGTAAATGTCTGCATTTAGCTAGAGGTGTTGGAACATCTTGCAACAAAAGGGGTTGAATATGTGAAGCACTGTAAGGATCGAAACAAGCAACATAAATGAAAGGTTTGACTTTAGGTAACTGTTGTACCTATAGAGTTCTTTGTACCTGCAATTTCATAAATAAAATAATAATTAAATATCAAAATAAGTTAAAACCAATTGAGGATTCCATTAAAAAGGTTCAACTTTTCATATCACTTTCTCAGCAATTTCAATGTTCAATATGTGGTTAGTGTGCAATTGAGGCTTCCTTATTAATTACTTGAAAATGGCACGATAATCCTTAAGCATCATGCATTCTCTGGGAACCCGCTTCTTTTGCGGATAACGCAAAAATATTGTGTCAAAACGCAGATTAGACACGACTTGATCATTATGGATATTTCTTTTGTTTGAAAACATAATCTCTACAAATAGTTAGATCCTCTTCCAGAACTTTAAGAGGTATTTTTCGTGATTAAAATGAGATTAACAAAAAAATAAAAGTGAAATTATAATAAGAAATTATGGGCGTAAAAGGTGGGAAATTGTAATTTTAGAATTAAAAAGAGTTGAATTTAAATATGACGAAATTAAAGCCATCGAACGGATTAGTTGTTATTGGCACAGTCTAAGAGGATCGTCTCAAGTTTTTTGTTTTCCGAAGAAAAAGGATATAGTAAAGAAGAAAAGCCTTTACAAAAAGCAAAGGGAGTTGCACAATCATAAGTGTCTCCCAATTGCTCCAAATAAGACTAGGAGAGACAAACTTAAATGTATCGGAATCACAAGACCATACAACTACAAGTTGTTTAACAAGATCAATAATTTCAGTCACCTCCTTTTTAGCGAACAAAAACTCTCTCGTTTCTTTCTTTCCACAGTCTCCAACAAATTGCATAGTAGATAATCCCCCATACTAAATTACCTCTACGTCTCAAAACATTTGTAGTCAAAACTTCAAACAAATTAAGTAATGATCTCGGCATTGGCCACGAAATCCGAAAAACTTTAATAAAGCAGTTCCAAATTTCAAACGAATAAGGACAATGCAAGAACATATGATCTGTTGTTTCTCTATCGGTATTACAGATTACACACAAATCACTTTCTATGTCAACTCATCTATGCCTTAACTGATACAGGTGTATCTGTACTCCTTTAGGGAACTTTGATAACCTCAAGCTAAGTTGAGGAAAGAATCCTATTCTAGGAAGGAATCCTTGTTTAGGCAGAATTCCTAGTTAGGGAAGAGTTTTGTTTTAGGCAATACTCTTAGTTTAGGAAATAGATTCCTAATATAAGTCCTTGGTCGGCTGAGTACGATGAAGGCTATAAATAGATGCTTTGGCTAATAGCTAAGGACATATACTAGATACAGAAAACCTAGAGAAAACTTGGAACAATACTTGTGCAAGCTTAGCAAACAGTTTAAGGTAGATCCACTGTTTAGAGAGATTGTGAGCTTAACAAAGAGAGAATTGTAATCGTTTTTTTGTTCATAATCCAGATAAGATATTTTTCTTCGAATTATTACTTTGTGTTCTGTTTTCTAAGTTTTTCGTTTATTATTATTCTGAATTCCGCCTTTATAGTAATAACTACCAAGGTATAGAGATCATACGTATCAAGTTGGCATCACGAGAAAGGTTAGTTTCTAGGGTAAATCTCTGTGGTTTATGGTTTTCACTAGATCTCTCTACATAAAGCTTGGTGAGGTACTCGAGAAGCTAGAAGATGTTAGGAGAACAAAAGGATCAAGGATGACAAAGTCAGATGATGAACCTAAGCATAGCGAACCAAAAACTATGGAAGAAAAGGTGGCTACGCTACAAACAGACATGAAGTCGATTAAAACCACCCTTGAAGAATTGACTGAATGTATTCATTCTCATACACCTAAGCCTAAGACAAAGAAAAAGACTGCGTCTACACCTGAAGCTTCGGAAGAAGATGACGATGAAGAAGAAGATGATGAAGAGGATGAAGACGAAGAAGAAAAGAAAAGTGATCTTCTTAAGAGTCCTACATCAACTAAACTTCATAGTAAGAATCTGAAAATTGATTTCCGTGTTGGTATTCCACTTTATGATGGAAGTGTCGATGTAGAAAAATTGGATGATTGGATAGAACGTCTAGAGACGTATTTCTCTTTCTTTGAATACGGTTCAAAGGAAAAGATTGCTTTCGCAGCATTGAAGCTACAAAAGCATGCTCCAACATGGTGGAAAGCTTATCAATGGCAAAACCTAAGTAAGAGAACATTGTCGTGGAGAAGATTCAAGGAAGTTGTAAGAAAACAATTTTATCCGGTCGGCTACCTTGAGGAGAGGTGGTTCAAGTGGTATAACTTGAAGCAGTTCTACAACCAAACCGTACAAGATTATACTTCGGAATTTCAGAATCAAGCTATGATTTTGGATTTAGACTTGGAAGATCATGTTATCTATATGAAGTATATTTTCGGGTTCCATGAGTATATACGTAAGGAGTTGAAGATGTTTTCAGTTGATAATATTGTTGAAGCAAGTATAAAAGCTAATGCTATCGAAGGCAGGCTTAAGAAATCTGACTCAAAGGGAAATACAAAGGGAAAATCTGGAGGTACCACTGTGAAAGGAGGTGAAAGGAGCAAAGAAGATGGGAAGTCTAGCGACAAGGAAGGTTTGACTTGCACCCATTGCAAACAGTCGGGTCATGTTATCGACGAGTGTTGGGTAAATAATCCTCATCTAAAACCCAAAGGGTTACATAGAAAATAAGCCAAGAAGGCAGCACTAGTCGCGCAAACTCCAAAAGAAGTCCAAGGACTAACTGAACCCAACTCAAAGCTCTATCTTATGACAGGGGCAAAGGAAAGACCTATAAAAGATGATCCTAGGAAGCGACTCTTCACAGTGAAGATGCAAGTCAAAACATCACTAGTTGATGCTGTTATTGACCCGGGAAGTCAGAAGAATTTACTTTCAAATTCTTTGGTACATAAGTTAGGATTGAAGACCTTCAAACATCCAAAACCATACCCTTTAGGATGGCTTCAAAAAGAATGGGGCTTACAAGT
Source organism: Papaver atlanticum (assembly GCA_023531105.1). NCBI lineage: Eukaryota > Viridiplantae > Streptophyta > Magnoliopsida > Ranunculales > Papaveraceae > Papaver > Papaver atlanticum. The sequence continues at coordinate 78,603 of JAJJMB010002868.1, read as the reverse complement.
TACACGACAATGCAAGTTCAAATTTGCTCTAGATGAGTCATACATTGACGAAGTTACATGTGACGTAGTTCCTTTGGATGTTTGTCAGGTAGTACTAGGTAAACCTTACCTATGGGATAGAGACGCAACTCTACACAGGAGGGAACAAAAGAACACCTTTACCAAAGATGAGGAAAGTTTTATGATTCGGGCTATAGATTCTCCTCTTAAGGGAGCAAGCTTGATCACAGCCACTCAGGCTAAGCGGTTGGTGAATGCTAGCACAAAGTTCATTCTCCTTGTTATACGTTCTCTTGAGGAGCAGCCGAGTAAAGTTTGTTTGGCATCTTTGACTACACAACAAGAAGATGACCTAGAAAGGTTGAAGTTGAAGTATAAGGATTTATTTTCAGATGTCACGGGATTGCCGCCAAAGAGGAGTGTGGAGCATGAGATCATGTTGACCGGGGAGAGTTCTCTACCTAATGTAGGTCTTTATCGCACGACCATGAAGGAATCTGATGAGATCAAGAAACAAGTCCAAGAACTTCTAGAATTAGGGATGATAGTGCCAAGTGCTTCACCTTGTGGATCAGCGGTACCTAAAAAAGATGGAAGCTGGCATATGTGTATTGATTATAGAGCATTGAACAAGATCACTATAAAGAATCGTTACCCTCTACCTAGGATAGACAACATGATGGATCAGTTGGAAAAAGCTCGAGTTTTTACAAAGTTAGATTTCAAATCCGGTTACCACCAAGTGAGAGTCCGAGAAGATGATACATGGAAGACTGCTTTTAAAAACAAACAAGGCTTGTTCAAATGGTTGGTGATGCCTTTTGGTTTGTGTAACGCTCCAGCGACGTTCATGCGTTTGATGAATGATTTGTTACAACCTTTTAAGATTTTATGATTGTTTACTTGGATGATATCCTAATATACAATAGAACTTGGGAAGAGCATCTCGTTCACGTTGAGAAGGTGTTTAAAGTGTTACATGAAGGCCAGCTGAAGTTGAACGAAAAGAAGTGTGAGTTTGGAAAGGAGGAGTTGGTGTATCTCAGTTTCATTGTTGGTGGTGGACAACGGAAGATTGATCCAAGGAAGTTTGAAGTCTAATTGGCCTAGACCTAGTATTGTAACTGAAATCAGGAGTTTCTTAGGGGCTTGCACATACTTGCGTAAGTTTATCCGGCATTTTTCGACTATTGCAGGACCATTACATGGTTTGACAGGAGCTAAGGAAAAGTTTGAATGGCAGCAAACCCATGAAGACGCTTTTCAGTTACTAAAAAGGAAGATTTCAGAAGCACCGGTGTTGGCATTTCCTAACTTACAACGTACTTTTGAAGTTGAGATCGACGCTTCTAACTATGCATTGAGAGGAGTGTTGTTACAAGATGGTAAACCAGTGGAATACCATTCAGAACTGTTCTCAGGTGCTATTAAGAACTACACACCTTATGACAAAGAATTTTATGCTCTATATCAATGTATCAAGCATTGGCGAGTGTATCTCTTAGGTAAAGAAGTAGTGGTACATTCATATCACAAAACATTGGAGTATCTACACGCACAGATGAAACTATAACAAGCCCGACACATGAAGTGGATGTCTTACTTGATGAGTTTCAATATTCTCATTAATTACAAGAAGGGAGTAACAAACAAGTTGGCAGATATGTTGTCTCGTCCACCAATCCGAGCATTAATGGTGGCCATGAGAATTCAGCCGATTGTTCCTCAAGAGTATGCAGAGTCATACACATCTAACAAAGACTTCAAGAAGGTGTTAGAAGGTATAAAGAGTGGGTTGAAAGGCGATTTTGAACTCCGAGATGGATTGTTATACAAGGGTCAGTTACTTTGCATTCCAGAAGATGAAGATCGTTTACAATGGTTGAGAGAGGCACACACATATCGAGTTGCTGGACACTTTGGGATGAATAAAACTCTTCTTAACCTTCGTCGTTATGTCTTTTGTCCAAAGATGCAAGATGACGTGGCTAAGTTGGTTAGAGGGTGTGAGTTGTGCAGCACATCTAAACCTTCCAACAGAAAACGTGGGTTATATCTGCCATTACCAGTACCATCAAGGCCTTGGGAGAGTATTTCTATGAATTTTCTTGGTGGGTTACCAAAGACCAAGTATGGTTATGATTACTTGTTCGTGGTGGTCGACCGATTCAGCAAGATGATTGCACTAATTTCATGTACAAAGACGGTAACAGGAGCCGGTGCAACAAATCTCTTCTTTGAGCATGTGTGGAAGCATTTTGGGTTACCTACTTCGATTATTTATGATAGGGATAGTCGATTCCTTAGTCACTTTTGGGATTCTTTATGGAAGATGATGGACACTATGTTGAAGAAGAGTACAACTTTTCACCCACAAACAGACGGACAAACAGAAGTGGTCAACAGGTTTATGGTTCACATGTTAAGGGGATATAATTCCAAGCACCCTAAAACTTGGGATGAGAGTTTACCATATCCATAATTTGCATTCAATAGAGCAGTTCATAGTTATTCGGGAAAATCTCCTTTCGAGACGTGATATGGTTACTTACCACCTAGTCCTTTCAATCTAGTATTTTCTAGTGACACCTCAATGGGGGGAAGGAAGGAAGTGAACGGAAAAAGGCACAAAAGTTCTTGGAGAAGATATCTCAGATTCATGCAACTGTTGAAGCACAATTAAAGAAGTCACAAGCCAAATACAAAGCAAAGCAGGACAAGCATCTTGTGCCTTGTAATTTTGGTGTTGGTGACTTGGTATGGTTAAAATTAGGTAAGGAGAGACTGAAGGGGGAAGGTAAGAAGTTGAAGCCATTGAGGTATGAACCATTTCGTATTCTCGATCAGATTGGTGACAATGCATTTCGTCTGGATCTGCCACCTTATCTAGGAATGTACTCGGTTATAAATGTCGAATACTTGAAGTTGTTTGAACCACCATTACTTGATGATGACGCGACGACACTATGATCTTACCACGAGTAGAAGAATTATGGTTTGATAGAGAGGAACCACTCAAGTAAGACTGCATACTGGAGCGAAGAGTGACTAAAACACGACAAGGAGAGAAAGAAGCTTTCCTAATTGGATGTAAAGGTCAAGTTTCTAGCAAGGCCAAGTGGTTTAACAAGGAAAAAGTGACTCTAGAGTTCCCTAACCTTCATTTTTAACTTTCACAGGAGTTCAAGTTCTTCAAAGGGGGACCCATGATACAGGTGTATCCGTACTCCTTTAGGGAACTTAGTTAACCTCAAGCTAAGTTGAGGGAAGAATCCTATTCTAGGCAGGATCCTTATTTATGAAGAATTCCTAGTTAGGGAAGAGTTTTTTTTTAGGAAATACTCTTAGTTTAGGAAATAGATTCCTAATAGAAGTCCTTGGTCGGCTGAGTACGATGAAGGCTATAAATAGAGGCTTTGGATAATATCTAAGTACAGATACTAGATACAGAAAACCTAGAGAAAGCTTGGAACAATACTTGTGCAAGCTTAGCAAACAGTTTAAGGTAGATCCACTGTTTAGAGAGTTTGTGAGCGTAACAAAGAGAGAATTGTAATCGTTTTCTTGTTCATAATCTATAGAAGATATTTTTCTTCGAATTATTACTTTGTGTTTTGTTTTCTAAGGTTTTCGTCTATTATTATTCTGAATTCCGCCTTTATAGCAATAGCTACCAAGGTATAAAGATCATACGTATCATTAACATATCCCTAGTTGGAAGAGAATTATGAAAAGAATCCCAAATAACAAAAGTGACCTTATGTGGAATATTGTTCTTCCATGGGTGCTTTGAGAAACCGCATGTCTCCAATTGTCCGGCTAAAGTATCATGGCATTTTGCCGTGCTAAAATTCTCCATAGTAGACATCTCATCTCCACCTTCCACAAGATTTGGAATACGAACATCATGCCTAAGAAGATCCCATTGTCAACCATTACTTCTAATTATCTCTGCTACAGTGACATCTTTATCTTTCACTACCTTAAACACCTCCGGAAAAATGTCTTTCAAGCATCCCCCATCAAACCATTTATCCTTCCAGAATCTGATTCCGTTACCGTCATTAACTGTACATGGAACCATATTATGAACCGTAGATACCATCTTCACCACGTTCTTCCATAGACTTCTGCATTGGGAAGTAGAGTCAACATCCGGCATGAGAAGATCACTATTCTGCTTGAACATCTCTTGCACTATCTTCTTCCATAAAGCGTTTTTGCTTTTCGAATACCTCCATATCCACTTAATCAACAACGCATGATTGATTGTCCTTAAATTTCTCCCTCCTAATCTCCCGTTCTCTTTCGACAAACATATCTTTGTTCAAGCCACCTAAACCAACTTTCATTTTCCTTCACCTGCTCGTCTCAAGTTGAGCCGATCATGAACCTAGCCTTAGCCAATCAACAAAGATTGAATCGATTGAACCGATTGACTCAGGTTAAAATGACGTTGAAGTATACTACCTAGTTTGAAGGTGCTGGAATCATGGAGGGGTGCCCATAAATCGTCCTTTGCTATGGTGCTGTGAAAATAATCAACCCATTGGAGTGGGACTCTACTAACTAACGTATGGCCTTTTCCCATATCACCGCATAGAGAAGAACTCTCGATTGGAGGAGGGTACATATCCCGGAAACAATTTTTTTTGCATATCTCGATACCGACACAAGTTTTTTCCAAAACAAAAGTCTCAGTGGGTAAATCAGTCTTTCTCAAAAACAAGTACACCCTACCCTACAAAAGAGACATTTTGGAAGTAAAATCGGTATTAAGACACAGAAAAGAATATAACATTTTAAGAAAACTCTGTGTTGTTTTAGTTGTTTTCACTGCATAAATTGAATTCATATCAGAAGTAAGGTAGTCAGAGACAACTTGAATATCACTCTCAAACTCCCCCATAAATTATACACCAAAAACTATAATAATATTAATTTCCCCACAGAAAATAAAATAAAGAATTATATCTTTATGGTAAAGAATAAAAAAATAGGCCCAGATTTTGTTTTTAGTAGTGACCTTACAAAAACAGTATTAACTAGAAAAACATTACACTTCTTCAAACTTCTCTCGTTCTTTCTTCTTCTTCTCTCTTTTGAAATTTCATCATTTATTTAATTGAATCCGAGTCTCGAAAACCTTGATTCACCCAAGGTTCGAATCTTCAATGCTTTTGTCTCTTAATCTTTGTTTAATTCTATAAACCCTAGATCCCTTCTTATTATTATTTCTGTTTTGTTATTACTATTCAAGATCTCCAATTAGATCTATACACTTGATTTTTGATCTGATTTCTATTCAGAATTTGAGATTCTTAGGTAAAATTTGGTGTTTCTTGATCATGAGGTGGAAATTTATGTTTTGTTGATAATGAGGATTGATTTGATTGGTTGATAATGATGGTAAGTTGTGAATAAATGTATGTAAACTTAGTTTGAACTGATATGAATGCGATTGATTGATTCTATTTTTGTTGAGTTAATTGAATACTGAATCTGAAAGAGAGAACTCTTTCTGTCTGTCTTGCTCTGTGTTTTTCACTTTGAACACTACTTAAACCCATGTTGTGAGTGATTTAATTAGAACATTTTAATTCTTAGGTTCTTACTGTAATCAATGCCATGAATGTGTTGAGAATGAAATTTATTTGTTTCTCTTTAGAATAATTAGAATAATGTGCATGTTTATGGAAGCTGCATACTTTCCAGATTTGGTTAGCATTGATTTGATTAGCATTTGAGGTTATGGAAAGTAATGTCTGATAGGATGATCTGTTTTGAGTTTTGAAGCTGATTTATGTTTGTTTGGATTTTGTGATTTACAGATTTGTTCTTACGATGTCCTATTCGAGTTGGATGTCGTGGTATAAAAAGTGTTGATAAATCGGCAACTGTGCTAATTTGTAAGGTGTAGATTGGAGGTGGTTGTCTTGGACTCTTTGTGACAAACCAAGATGATAAGATCCAAAATTAAATGGGCGGCACTTGGTGGACTTATCTTATCTTTGCTGTCTTTGCTGGTGCATCTTCTTCTAGCTAACAATTCAACTTCAACAGCTGTTTTAAGACGGTCCAATGCATGGCCGGGTAATACTGAAGCTGTTACTCTCATAATTAACAGAGAGGTAGTGTTTAATCTCACTATTTTATCCAATTGGTGCTTTAGCTTCTTTGCAGTTCTCTAGATAGCAAATGTCTTCCCTTATTGTTTGTCAATTGATGTACTGCTTTTGATATTGACATTGTTTTTATTATCTTTTCCATTTCGTAATTTTAAAGAGCCCGCGATTCAGAAGGTTATGGGGGAACGTCAAACCTCTGGAGTCTTTGCAGCCATATGCAAATCCAAGAATCAAATATCCTGGTAAGATTCTGTTGAACAACTCGCCTTAGGATTTAGTATCTGCTTATCTTGCAGTATGTAACACAAAATCTCTTCATCATCAATTTTTTTAAGGAAAATATGGCGTATTCATGTTTAACTGTGTCTTTTGTGCCTACATTTTGTGCACAGCAATACAATCATGTCTTCATATTGCATATGGTTCTAACACGTGTCTTGAATACTGGTGCTACAACTGTTGGCGCCTTTGTTAGTCATGTTCAACAATGATACACAGTTCTTGGAAATTCATTATCAATCTATTCATGTTTGTTATGATTCAATGTGTAGAATCTTCAGGATTTGCTTACTTCTTTACAGAAGAAGCTTAACATATGTATGTAGATAAAGACATTTTTTTTTAATGATATCCTTCAAGAAACCAGTAATAATCATTGTGGAATCATTTTGCTTAACCCATCTACTAGTTCGATCAGGTTCCCTTAGTGTTTGGAGATAAGTGCATTAGCCACTTTATTTTGTTCATTGCCCGGAGTAAAATCAGATAAACAATCTTACTCTATCTTTGTAATATTGGCTAATTAAGAAGTTTAGGTCTTCAACAGCTGATCTGTGTATGTTTACAGAAATATTAACTTGTATGGGATCAGAATATGCTAATTTTACTCAGAAACATAGTTTCAATTCCCTTTTTTCTTCAAACTTGTTTTATCTTTGATAATATGATGTTTTAGCATTTTAAGTTACTAAGTTGTGCAGTTGCAACATAACAGATATCTTGTTTTACATGTTGCAGAGGCAAATGAGCATAATAATGGTTTTATATATGCTAAAATTTTTGGTGGCTTCGAGAAGATAAGATCCTCGGTAGGTTCCTATTCATACATATTCACAAGTTCTATATCTCGTAATTGCTATCGAGAGTTTGTAACATGTTTGTTAATTTGCTAGATTTGTGATCTTGTCAGCATATCCAGGCTTCTTAATGCTACTCTTGTGCTTCCAGAGATTCAAGAAAGTACTCGTTCTAAAGGCATCAGGTTGCTTTTCATAGTTTCTTTTGTTGATTCTTCATGCTTTTTGTTTGAGTTACTAGAATAAATATGAGTGGAACTTTCAAGCTTATAACCGGTTGCTTTCAACTCCTCTTTTGTGCAGTTCCAAATTCAAGAGCTTTTCTTATCTCTACGATGAGGATCAATTCATTGCAGCTCTTGCAAAAGATGTAATTGTTGTGAAGAGCCTGCCAAATAATCTGAAGGACGCAAGAAAAAGCAACAAGTTTCCTATATTCAAACCAAAAAGTTCTGCCACTCCAAATTTCTATATCAAAGATGTCCTACCCAAATTAAGGAAAAATAAAGTTGTTGGGCTGGTGCTTACTGATGGTGGAGGCTTACAAGTACGCTCAAATGCAGAATATTATAGTTTACATTCAAATTATGTCACCTTTGGTGCCATGTCTTTCATTCTTTTTTTTTTCCTGCACATTTCAACACTCGTTAGCTAGGCATAATACCCAGGCACTTTTTGGGATGTTTTAGCTTCAGCTATCACGTATTTTGAGTTGAAGGACAATACAAGTGGAAGTTTTCCCTAATAGTGTGTTTGATTCTCTTCAGTCCATCCTCCCACCTAGCATGGCCGAGTATCAGCGACTACGATGCAGAGTAGCTTTCCATGCACTTCATTTCCGCCCAGAAATACAGGCTCTTGGGCACCGGATGGTGGATAGGTATGTATTATGATCTTTAGAAACTCTTACTGGCGGTAATATATGGTAGCATGCTCTCTATCCTAATTTATAATACCTATGTTATGTGCATTTGCAATCCCTTTTGCCTGGTGGTAGTGTGGGTTTTGTCCATAACAGTTCTTCTCTCATGAATAGGTTACGAGCGTGGGGCCAACCTTACCTTTCTTTTCATCCTGGTCTTACACGAGATTCCTTAGCATATCATGGCTGTGCAGAACTTTTTCAGGTTAGTCTTGTATTTCTTTATAGATGTTGTACTTGTGGTATCTTTGTTGTTTACTGTTATCTTTCCTCTCATCTTCTAGTTTTCCTTCTGTACTTGTTTGTTGAGAAGAGATTGCTTTTGTCATACCTTATTTTTGATCATCTCGGACATGCTATCAGGGAACTTAGATTAGTTGGTTCATCTATATTTTTGACGCTGCTTGTTCTGTAAGAATTTGAAAACATCATCTGTCGTTTGTCTTCTTTTCACCTTTCCTAACTCCAGTTTCTACTTTCGTGTCTTGTCTAGGATATTCATACTGAACTTATACAGTACCGAAGAGCACAGATGATTAATCAAGGGATTTTAAAAGATGAGCTTATTGTGGATTCACATATGAAAAGAGCAAATGGTTCATGTCCCCTCATGCCTGAAGAGGTAAATGAAGCAAACACCTGAAAAATATATAAGACATTTGCATCCTTGTATGAGTTCCTGATTCAATTTTTTATCTTCTTTTACATCCAATACCATAAAATCTGCTGAAACATATTTCTATGTCAATCTGATTAAAAGATTCACTCGCTGAAAGCTGGTACAAATCACTCAAAATTTTTTTAACTTTTACAGGTGGGACTTCTCCTTCGTGCAATGAGCTATTCTCCTAAAACAATAATATACGTATCAGGATCTGAAATATTTGGAGGACAACGGGTTTTAATCCCTCTGCGTGCCATGTATTCCAACATAGCTGATCGTACTTCCTTGTGTAGTAAGGAAGAGCTATCCAGCCTGATCGGCCCTGAAACTGCTCTTCCTTCAGATGAATTCCAGTCCCCTCCAAGGAAAAGTAAGAAACAACTTGAAGAAGAGTGGAAAAAGGCTGGTCCTCGGCCTCGACCTCTTCCTCCACCACCAGATAGGCCTATTTATAAGCATGAAAAAGAAGGTTGGTATGGGTGGATTACTGAGAGAGACACAGAACCAGAGCCTTCACTTTCAGATCTGAGGTCGCAGGCCCACAGGCTACTTTGGGATGCCCTTGATTATATTGTCTCACTAGAAGCAAATGCATTCTTTCCTGGTTTTAATAATGACGGTACTGGCTCGCCTGAATTTTCAAGTTTAGTGATGGGGCACCGGCTGTATGAGATGGCATCAGTTAGAACTTATCGACCTGACAGGTAATACCTGCTAATCTTTAGTGTATATTTTTCTATTGGCAACTGAATCAATTATAGTGCATCTCTTTTAGTTTCTAATTCAATCTCAAAGACAGTGTGAAAGAGAACAAGAGAAAAAAAGAGAAAGTAAAATCACATTTTCTGCATCTACAGCTTAAACGATAGTAAGGTTGAGAAATTAGACATAGAGCAGTTTCTTTTTTTTGGATATTCTGTCATTCTTTGATCAATAAATCCTTTCTGATTTTCTTTATATGTTCTGTTGGGCAGAAAAGTTCTTATCGACCTATTAAGTAACATCAGTGATCATTTGTACCATCCAAGGCGCAATTGGACCATTGCAGTACAAGAACATCTTAACAGGAGCTTGACCGAGGAAGGCCTTGTAAGGCAATCCCGCCTGTCTAAACCAACCTCCTTCCTTTCTCACCCACTTCCAGAGTGTTCGTGTAGAACCTCAGAATCTGCTAAGATTCCAATTCCAGTAAAGGACAAAAGTGAAAGGTTACTATATGGAGGTGAAGATGAGTGTCCTAAATGGATGAAGCATAGTTTTGCAACAGTCTCGAAAACAACTATTTCAAAAGAAAGTGCTAATGCAGGTGAAAGTGAGTCACAGGAAGATGATACAGATTTGGATGGGCAGCAAGAATCCGATGAAACCGGAACAGATTCAAGCCCACCTTCAACGCAAGATGAGGAAATGGATCCAGATGACTAAGAGTGATATACATGTACAGAAATTACCAAATTTTCTTTCCACCAGGTTTTGTTTTCTTGAGATGGCAATCAAAAGTTATTTAGGCTGCAGCAACCTCTTCGTTGGATGAAATTAGTTGCTGAATTGTGACTGCCGTCTCGAAGTTTTGATTTGAGGGTGAGATACATTTCTTTCTCTTGGAGATATACAAGCAGGTCAGTTTCCTGACTCCTGAGGCAAAGGCATCGAAGGCTTTCTTCGGGGAGAGGGTTGTAAGGGGGGATCAAAAGCCCATTTTATAACATACGGGGGATTATGAGTAAAAAGAACAAGAAAAAACATACGGATTATTTGTCTAGAAGAGGTTTTTGTTGAATTTGTTCTGAAATAAATGAAAGTAAAGAGTCAGAAAAGTTATTTACAGAACACTGCAAGGGATTGTAAATAGTTTTATCAAAGAAACACCGAGGTTTGAAGCCGATATTAGATACCAGATTACTTGTGATTCTTTATATGATTTCATTTGTTTTAGGGATTGGATTTCATCTTGTTACTTCCGAGAATCCGAGTTAATGTGCTACTACAATTCTTCAATGTATTTGTTCTCAATACTTCTGAGTATTAATCTTTTGAAAAATTATCTTCATAGGATTGCTTTTGACCGGTATGTCCCAAAAATCAGAATTTAGAAATAGGGTAAAAAACCTCTGAAGTTTCCTAAAAACATAAAAACTTCTTGGATTGAAATCCTACTGCATTTCGAATTCCTAACACAACACTACTTATTCGATTCAGGTTATATATACAACTACTGTCTCTTAAAGATTTTATTGTACTACTGAAAAGAGGGTGTGCGTCTAAACTTCCCATCTGTTGCTAATTATGGAGATACCACTACAGAGGTTTGCTTCTTATGAATCAATAGAAACTTCATCCCAAATCTATGAAGACATGATTTTCTTCAACAAAGACATACAAAGAACGACATGGTTTCTCGATGACACATACGTCTATAACGTTAGCGAAACCAAGGTAGGCAAAACCAACATTAATGGTGCAATTTTTATGTTCAATCCTATAACTGGAACACTATATTTGAATGTCATTCATTGAAGTGAATGGTTAGGGCAGGAGGAGAATTTTACTTGGCAAGCTCAGTGGAAAATTGCAAAAGTACAAGCTTTTGTAGAATCTCTTTATCTGAATGTGCAACAAAACCAGATTATAGTGCTCAGTAATAATCTTCTTGACTCTTTAGCGGTGCACTTCGTCGGTCATCTTTGCAAAATAGTTGTCAAGGGCACAGAGGACTCTGATTTGCAACAACAGCATCAGCTACCATACCTTCATGCTTGCATAAAGATTAGGAAATTTGATGAGTTGATTATGAATGCTACTGAATCTGAATTGTATACGTTTAATCTCTACGACGATTGGTTAATGACGAAGACTAGTGTATCATCTTACATGCGTTTGAACTTGATTTTACGTGCGCTTATGGTAGATGCTGAGAAGGTTAAAGCGTTACTAAAGCTTGGTAAGGACACGTCAAGTTTTAGCACTAAATCAAACAATATTTGGCCATCTTTTAATTATAGTCAATGGAATGAGATTGAAGCTGCTTTAAGAGATTTTCTACTCGAAGAGTACATTAAGAAGAAGGATAATGCAAAAAGGAAATTACCGGACTCCAAAGAGAATAGGCATTCTTCACCGAATGATTGGTGGGGATTTGAGTTTCTAATACATTAATAAACTTAAACTTAGAGCAAGCATTCGTATCTTCCGCAGGAGCAATATAGTTTACCCTTCTTCATATTTTTTAACAAATTCTTTTTTGTTTTCATAATTTAAACCGTAGTTGTAAAATTGGTGTATTTATGATATTCATTTCAAATCATTCTTAATCGTCATTCGCCACAGTTTGTGCACGGTGGAGACGTCTTCTATTAAGCTACATTCTTAAGAAAATTGGTAGAGTTCAGTTCAGTGATATATGGCCTCAACCCTCAATTTCTTGATTTTACTGTTCACGATGTCTCTACTTCTACTCAGAGTCTAAAGGACTCTGCAGCATTACATACCGCTATGAAATAGGCACACAACTTCGGCTATATCTCTCCTTCGCTGCCGACAACATTGCATTGCGGCCACTAAGAATTGCAGGATTTTGCAGCAGACGTTTAGAACAAAGCGCATGCTGCTCCAGTAAAGCGGTAAAGCCTAAAATTTCATGGAAACCAATAAGAACAAGGAAAAGGAAATCTTAATAAGATACTAGAGTTACTGTCAACGTGTGTCTGATGCACAGAAAACACAAATTTGGGTATCTCATCTCTTTTTTTTGTCGGTGTCGGTTTTTCATTGTTAGATTTCGCATTGTCCTAGAAAAATGAAGGATAAAAACATAAAATAATGGTGGGGGCTAAAATAGCAGTGTCCACTAGTTTTTGTGTAAAGTCATCTCCTTGACTCCTTTCATGCGGGGTTGGGGTTGGATATTTTTCCTGAAAGAAAGAAAGCAAAGGAAAAACAAGAATCATGGCAGAAACAACACCTCATGTACTCATCTTCCCGTTTCCAATACAAGGTCACATTAACTCCATGCTCAAGTTAGCGGAAGTTCTCTGCATATCCGGAATCAGTGTGACCTTTGTAAACACCCAGCGGAACCACTCACGGCATCTTAATTTCGCTGATGTTCAGTCCCGTTTCGGCGGTTTTCCAAGATTCCGTTTCGAAGCTATTCCTGACGGTCTTTCTGATCAACCTCACTCAAGTGGTTTCTCTAGTCTCCCAGACTTTCTTGGTTTACTTGATAGAGTAGAAAAAGTTATGAAACCCGGTTTCCGAGAATTACTTACTTCAGATCACCGGTTCAAATCTGACACACGAGGTCCAGTTTCTTGCATCATAGCAGATGGTATATTGGGTTTTGCCATTGATGTTGCACATGAGCTGGGGATTCCGTCCATTTCATTTCGTACCATCAGTTCTTGCGGTGCCTTGTGTTACTTATGTCTGCCGAAGCTTATAGATAACGGCGAAATACCGTTCAAAGGTGAACTTTAATTGTGTACTCCTTGTTTTAATTAGCTGTTGTGCGGTGATGTTTAATTATACTAGCTAGACGAAATGAAGCTGATTAGACGACATTGTTGTTGCAGATGAAGATATGGATCGATTGATAAAGAATGTCCCGGGGATGGAAAGCTTTCTCCGGTGTAGAGATCTACCAAGTTTCTGCAGAGCTAAAGATGTAAAAGAACCCAAGTTAGAGTTCGTCATTACTGAAACATCTTACTCAGTCAAAGCCACGGCTCACATTCTTAACACATTCGAGGAAATCGAGGCTCCAATTATCTCGCACTTGAGATCTTCTTACTGGCCAAATTTATACACAATTGGACCTCTGAATGCCCTGTTGAGTACCCTAAGAAGAAGTAGTAGTACCAATTCTTCTTCGGTATCGGTTTCCTCCAATGCTAGTTTGTATGAAGAAGACAGAAGTTGTGTGACTTGGCTCGACAAACAGCCGAAGAAATCCGTGGTCTACGTAAGCTTTGGTAGCCTTGCTATGGTGAGCAGGGAACAATGGTTGGAGCTCTGGTATGGACTAGTGAACAGCAGTCACAGATTCTTGTGGGTTAGACGGCCGGATTCGCTTACTGACAAAGACAATGAGAAAAGTCAGATATCGGCCGAGCTGATTGAAGCTACAAAAGAGAGAGGTTACATGGCGGAATGGGCACCACAAGAAGAAGTACTAAACCATCCTGCTGTTGGTGCATTTCTTACGCACAGTGGATGGAACTCAACTTTAGAGGGCATGGTTGCTGGAGTGCCCATGATTTGCTGGCCTCATTCCGCAGAACAACCGGTAAATAGCAGGTATGTGAGTGAGGTATGGAAAATTGGAATGGACATGAAAGATAATTGTAACAGATCCACTGTAGAGAAGTTCATTAGAGATATAATGGGTGATAAGAGGGAGGAGCTAATGAAATCAACCACCAAAGTTTCAGAGATGGCACAACAGAGTATTAGCTGCAACGGGTCCTCTTACCACAACTATGAAGCGTTGCTCGACTTTATAAGGGCAATTCCTATGCGAATCAACAAACCCATATCTTTGTTGAGCCAGGTGGATGGCCAAACTGGTTTTTCCACTATGGTAAAGCACTGTGCGTCAGATAACTAAGCGCGCGACTGAGAGACAAACGCTGGAGTTTGTAGGTAACGCGTCGGCGTTGGTATAACAAGCGCTGGCGCTCAAAGCTTCAACGCGGCGCTTTAACATATGACGCTGGCGTTTGTAGCAAAAACGCCAACGGGTAGTTTTTAAAATTTCAAAATTCACTTTTTACCTCTATAAATTACCATCAATTTCAAACAATTCACTCACACCAAAATTCACTTCTCTTGAATTTTCTCTTCTAAAATCTATTTCTCAATAGCTAAAAAGGCGATCACACTTTTTTGCGATGCAAAACTTGAAGCTGATGTTTCTAATATATGTGGGAGTTTTAAAAAGATTGAAAATTGTAAGAAGGAAGTGCAAGTTTTTGAAGTTACTCCAAGAAAATGTTCCGCTAAAAGGCAAAGAAGAGCTCCAGTTTTGAAAGTTAACAACAAAAAATTCAAAAACAAAGGCGAAACTGTCAAAGAGCGCGTTGAATGGAATATACGTCAAATGAAGATAAACAGGAGGCCAAAACTTGTACTCATTTTTATTGAAGTTGTTTAGTACGTTTTATTATTGCCTAAGTTTATATCTTGTAAAAGAATTGGCATCAATGAATGAAAATATTAAGATTTTAAAATAGAGATTTCCACTTCAGATTAAGCGAAATTTATTACAATTTAAACTTGCAAATAACATCAAACTACATTTTAATAAACCACAACAAAAACATCAAACTACATCAAATCCAGCGACATTCTCTTTGTAGAGTTCATAACATTCAAAATGCTTAAACTCTCTTCCGCTTTCTTCAGTAAACTTGGTCTGAGCGATGGATTTCTGTAAAACAGATAAACAAAGAGTTCAGATATTTATGATGCAGTTGATCAGTGAGGACAAAGGTAAGATACTCACCAGTTCTTCGTTTGATAATCCAGAATAGCTACAGTGAACCATCCACAAAACTTCCGTATAATGTTTGACTTCCTTAGTGATGAATGCAATTCGTAGTTCTAGGATCTTAATGTTTCTTATGGTTTCGTTCCGCGATGCTACAAAATGTCCCAATACTCTTTCCCAGAAATAGTCACTGTTCATTGGTCTCATCAAACGATGTATCTAACATCGAACAAGAGTAGCATCTTCTTCCATTGTAAAGACCGGGAGAGGCATTTGAGTGCAATAATGATGTGCTTGAGATGGACCATCTTTTAGAATTCTAAAACACGCTTCGTAACGAAAAGGTTTGCCGTGAGCTTCCTCCCAATTATCAAGAGCTGTTTCGATCACTTCATCTTCAGTTACACCAATGAACTTTTCTCGATCAATTTCCATTACCAGAGCAACAAATGGCTGGACTGAAAGCCTAATAGATTGAAAATGAGCACGCAATCGACGAGCATCTCGGTTTCCTGGGTTTCCCGTCAGTGAGACGAAAATTGAAAAAACGTTCTCCCAAAAATAAGTGTCTTGATGAAAGGCCATACCAGTGATTACCCTATGAAAAAAATATGCTTTGCATATAGTTATATCCTCTTCTTCAGTAAAATTGGGACCACGATTTCTAACAGACATTTCTAGAGAGTGGGAGAGATCAAGAGTTTTAGGAAAAAAGAAGAAGAAGAAGAAGATGTGATTTTGGAGATGTGAGGAAAGAAATTTATAGGTCGAGAAACAAAATCGAGTCGTTGGAAATTTAGCCGTTGGCGTTTGAAGTAACACCGCGCGCGGCTTTCCTTTAAGCGCCCGTTTGAATTACCAACGCCTATTTTTTTGTTATAAATACAACACTAGGGGTGCCTCTCAACCAAACCAAGAGATTTATTTCTCAATATCCACCATGTTTTCTAAAGGAAAAGCGAAGCAAATATTATGCGTCGAAGCAAAAGAGGTTTGTCCATTATGTTTCATGGATAACCATAGTCTTATGCAATGCCCTTGGATGTATTCAAAGTGTCCGCGGGAAGGTTGTTCACGCATCAGAATGGTGATTGAATCACAGTCGGAAAAGCTCAGGTATTTGCAATGTCAAGATCCCAACTGTCCATAGGAACCACATATGCTAGATGATGCTATGAAGATTAAAAAGGAAGAAGAATAAAAGATTGCAACACTCTGCAAAAACTTCAAACTTAAAGCCAAATTGAAGAAGGAGTTATTACACTGCAAGCATTGTGGATATGGAGATCATGAAGACAAACATTGTCCACAGATAATCAGTGCATGCTCAAAGCCCGATTGCAAGAATTTTATGCATTTGCGGACTTCTTATGAAGAAGACACATATGGAAGGCATTTCTGGGAATGTCCTAAGTGTTTTTTGGTGGAGTGGGCTGATTGAAGTTGAAGGACAAATCGATTCACTATGGTATTATGTTATTTAATTTGTTGTTTATTTTGTTTTATTACGATTATCTAAAACCATCAATATCAAGTAATTTAAATTTTTCCTCCATTAAACATTGCACCAACAATTTCATAAATAAAAACATACTGCATTGAACACCCACATCATACATGAGAATAAAAGAAATACATTAAATTAAAACAACTACTACATAGGCGTCAATTCTCGGCGGGTGGTGGAATTCCTAGGGCGATGTAGGGATCGTATCTGTTGAGCACCCTAAGAATGTTGAAACAAGCATGGAAGTCGAAAGGACGACCGCGATGAGATGCTTGCCACATCGCTAGAGTTTTGGGAAACACTTCATGTTCGGCTTCACCATTGAGCTTATTTTGGTGATTCTCCATTAGTTGGGCGACGAACTCCAATACATTCATACTAATTACACTAAAACGATGCTGCAATCCGTGAGAATCACGCCCATGGATGTTCCCAGTTTCAACGGTGAACATTCTGTAAACTTTCTCCCAGAAAGTTTCGGTCGAATCGGCTACATTACTCATGACAGCATCTTGTGTATGAAAAACAAAGGCTCTACAAATAGCTAAATCCTCTTGTTTAGTGAATCTAACACCACGGACTCTGGGAGGAATTTTTGTAGATGATTTGAGAGTGAAGAATGTGTGAATTTGGATTTGAAATGAGGAGTATTTATAGAACTCAAAAATTATAGCCGTTAGATCACAAGAGTTTCTAGCCGTCCAGATTCGGCCGTTGGCGCTTCTATGACAAACGCGCGCTGGAAGGACAATCTCTGGCGCTTTAATGTAGAACGCGCATTTCCAAGAAAAGTGCCAGCGCTTGTGTCTCAAACGCAAGCGTTTGAGGCAAGCTCGCCCGGCCTATCACTAATCGCTCGCTACATCATCCAACTCAATGAACAAACCAACAAATTTGTTGGTTTGAACATCCATTTTTCATGTTTGTTGAGTCCATAGTGGGAGCAAAATCAACAAACTTGATAGTTTGTTGAGTCCATAGGAACTGCTCTAAGAAAATCGTGTTAAAGCCTTTCTTTTGTGTGTTTATTTGTCTTGCCGTATCATGAGTCTATAAACTAAAGAAAAAGGTTTAGGAGTTAAAATAGATATGTCGAAAGCTTTAGACAGAGTCAGTTGGGATATTTTAACTACGGCCATGGAAAAAATGGGCTTTTGCAAAGATTGGTGTACCCTAATCAGCCAATGCATATCAACTGCATCAATTGCAGTTCTTCTAAATGGCTGCGCAGGTGATTATTTCAAACCTACAAGAGGATTAAGACAGGGGGATCCATTGTCCCCCTACTTGTTCCTTATTTATATGGAGGTTTTTTCAAGATTCTTAATATCTAAAGAAAACTCTAAGGAAATTCAAGGGTTAAAAATAAGTATGAATAGTACTCCAATCTCTCATGTTTTCTTTGCAGACAATTGTCTAATTTTCACAAAAGCAAATCTGCAAAGCTGCGAAAATTTGCTAAATGTTATTCATGATTTTAGTATGGTTTCAGGTCAAATGGTAAACTTTGAAAAGTCGGGACTTTTCTTTAGTAAGAAGATACACCATAAGCTGGAAAAAATGATGTCAAAATTTCTGAAAATAAAGAAAATAAATATCAAGGACTCCTATCTAGGAGTGCCTCTGTTTATAGATAAATCAAAACTGAAAACTTTTGACTTCATAGTAAGCAGAATGGAAGAAAGAATAAAAGGTTGGAAAAGCAAGATTCTTAGCCAACCAAGTAAACTGATACTCAACAAATCAGTTCTGTCTGGTATGTCAATCTACCAAATGGGATGTTTTAAACTCCCAAAAAAGATTACTGCTAGAATAAATTCTATCCAATGTGCTTTTGGTGGGGAAAAGATGCTAATGCGAAAGGGCATTACATCAAATCCTGGAAATATATGTGTAGACCAATCTCAATGGAAGGTTTGGGTTTTAAAGATGCAGATAAAATGAATCAAGCTATGTTGGCTAAGATAGCATGGAGAATAATCTCTGAACCTAATTCCTGGTGGGTTAAGATGTTTAAAAAAAAGTATTTCAAAAAAAATAATCTTTTTTGGCTTTAAAAAAGGTTGTGAAATCATCTTGGATATGGAACTGCATTGTTCAAGGGGCATATTTAATTCACAAGTATACTTGTTGGGAGGTTGGGGATGGTCAGTCAATCAATATATGGACTGACCAATG
This sequence comes from Papaver atlanticum, assembly GCA_023531105.1. Classification (NCBI taxonomy): domain Eukaryota; kingdom Viridiplantae; phylum Streptophyta; class Magnoliopsida; order Ranunculales; family Papaveraceae; genus Papaver; species Papaver atlanticum. The sequence continues at coordinate 59,641 of JAJJMB010002868.1, read as the reverse complement.
GATACCTGATCTACAAATCACACTAGATCAAATTGTTTCTAAAAGAAACACTCAGTTAACACTTGTGTCGGATCTGATTAATCCGGATACTAATAAGTGGAACCAAGAAATCATAATTGCTTATTTTTCTCATATTATTGCTCAAACTATATTGAATATTAAACTGTTTGTGGATATGAATGATACCTTAGATCAGGATAAACCTAGATGGATGTTAACTAGGAATGGCATCTTCACAGTTAAATCTTTATATGATAGGTTGTGTGGTAAACATGAGGGAAACACAAGGACTGAAATTTTTTGAAAGAAATTCTGGAAAACTCAACTCCCACAGAGAATAAAACTATTTCTTTGGAAATGTATGAATGGTGCTTTGCCAGTAACAGAAATACTGAGTAGACATATGCATGATGTAGACAACATATGTATTTTCTGTAATGATAAAATAGAATCTGTTCATCATCTCTTGTTTGACTGTTGGTATGCGAAATCAATTTGGATGCAACCACCTTTTTATGGTGGCATTACTTCTAATACAGTAAGAAATTCTTTCATTGATCATTTCAATTGGTGGCAATCACAGGGAGACAAGGTAATAGAGATTAATGCTACAAAATGTTGGTTTATCTGGAAAGAGAGGTGTAATAGGATTTTTGAGGAAAAAAATGTTTCTTCTTTACAAACTTCTATCATGATTCAGAGACACTTAAACTAATGGAGCTGTAGTACAAGAAACATGATAACGGTTAATGATTGTCCTGCAATAAATCAAATGCAGAATGTCCCTTGGAATTGCCCTGAACACAATTGCTTTAAGTTAAATTATGATGCTTCTTGGATTGCAGAAACAGTTTATGATGGCTTTGGTCTAATACTGAGAGATGGTGCAGGAAATGGAAGAACAGCTAAATCGGGAATTTTCATTGCTGCAAGTGCAGAAAAAACAGAAGATTTAACTCTTCTACAGGGAGCTAAGTGGGCCAAAGATGCAGATTTGGCACACTTTTGGATGGAAGGGGACTGTGAAAGGATTGTGAACTTCATCCGAGGAAAGGTAACAATGATGGATTGGAGGAACCAGAGTATTTTCAAGGAGGCAATGCAAATTCTAGCTGAATGCAATAATTTTTCGGTTTCAAGTTTATTCACAGATCAGGCAACTCTGTGGCAGATAAACTGGCGGTAGAGGCAAGAAAATCTTCAATTTTCAATAGTTGGGAAGAAGATTTACCTGTCTTTTTAAATATGTTTTTAAGTTTAGATAAGTTAAGTAATCAAAATGAGGGTATTGGTAATACCAATAGGTTGTTGTCTCAAACTCAGAACAGGGTATGTCCTATTCTAATAGCATGACATCATTCTGTCTGTTTGTATTTCTTGTTTTGCTTCTTCAATGCATTCTCTTATTCTCAATTTTTTTTATCTCCATTGTACTGCTTTTGTGGTGAAAGCTATGCAATATATGGTTGTCAAAATACACCCTTCTTTTTGTAAGCTATTATTGGGGCGTCACCTAATAGGACAAAAACGGGTCACCCATAAGTAATATCAAAAACCCCTTATCTCAAATAATTTTGTAATGACTAAACAACCCTTATTTAGTTAATGTTAATTAGATAATGATTAAATTAATGAATTTGTCATATACTTGGTGAATTCCGGGACAAAGTTTTTGTGGGAAGAAAAACTAGAGAGAAGAAAAAAAAGAAAATTTTGGGAGATTTCTTTCAGAACCTAGATTTTGATTCACTCAACCAAAATGAATGAAACCAGTTACCAATTCGAGGTGGGTGAATCTTTGTATGATAGAGAAAACAAGTTTTACATACCTCATGTTGGAGACCAAGAGATGGATGATTTATTAGATGGTAGAGAGGGTTTAACACAAAGTGATGATGAATCTCAACCAATTGAAAAAATAAATCGACAAAGTGAAGAACCAATGGTTGAAAATCAACAGGGATGCCTCTAAACTATCTCCCATGAGTTCAATTTCGCTCAAAATTAACTAAAGTACGTTAAAAAAATCAGATTTTTCGACTTACAGGCCATATTACGGTTGGGTTTAAGCCTTGATACCAACCGCAACAACTATTTACGGTTAGGTTTGGATGAACTCCAAACCGTAACTAGTTTTCAATAGGACAAAAGAAGCATTACGGTTGGGAAAATGGAATGCCGAACCCAACCGTAACTCATTATGTGCATGGGTATTTATTGCACTTTTTACGGTTGGGTTTTACACAATTCCAAACCGTAACTGAATTTACGGCTTGGTTTGATTTTTTATGTCCCAACCGTAAATGTTCCTGTGATTTAAGTTTTGTTCCTACAGTTGGAAAAAAAACTTACGGTTGGGTTCGTGGCTCTTAAAACCCAACCGTAAGTGTAGTTTTCCTTCTTCATTTGGACTAATGTTGTGACATTTTGGTTGATAGATCGTGCTTCCACCTAGCCCAATGCCTGCTCAACCTGATGCAAACGAAATTCTTACTGAAGATTCTTCCCATCACTATTTGAATGACTTGGTAGGTGGTTTTTTTTTTTTTTTAACTAATGGAAAGATATGTTGTTCATTCATTTGGACCATATCACTATATATGTTTTTTTGACTAACTTGAGTTTTTTGACCATGTAGATATGGGAAACGAAAGATGAGGCAAAGCAATGGGCTAGAGAACGTGGCAAGTTAACTATGTGTGTTATAGTTTGTAATGGATTAACAAATGACCGTCACTTTCAAATGGTTTGCGAGTGTAGTGGAGAAAGTAAAAGCCATGTGAAAAAGGGTAATGAATATAAAGGAAAGACGAAGAGGAAGAATACTACTTTCATTAAGAAGACTAAATGCCCGTTCAAGCTTCAATTTAAATACAACAAGCAAAGTAAAGTGTGGTATTTGGAGAAAGTTGTATGCGGTCGTCATAACCACCTAATACCGGAGACTTTGCTATCCCATCCTTATGCGGCGCGGCTTAATGATGAAGAAAAAATGATTGTAAGTTCCATGACCGAAAACCATATGAAACCCATTGATATACTTGGTCATGTAAAGCGCTTAAACCCATTGAATGTTTCTACTTTTCCAACCATCTACAACGCCAAAACAGAATTGAAAAATCAGCAATGAGAAAATAGAAATCAAATGCAACAACTAAGGCATTTGGGAGAGAAGTATAATTACTCAGTTTTCCATAATGAAGATGAGGATAAACAAATAAAGAATCTCATATTGGCTCATCCCGATTTTATAAAGTTGGCGCGGTGCTTCAATCAAGTACTTTTGATGGATTGCACATACAAGACCAACAAGTATGAGATGCCGGTGTTGAACATTGTTGGACAAACTTCCACCAATTCTCCGTTTAGTGCCGCGTTGTGCTTCTTGGAAGATGAGCTTGAAGATAGTTATGTGTGGGCACTAAAACAAGCAAAGTTATTCTACGTGGAAGGATATACTCCAAAGGTGATTGTCACCGACAAGGAACAAGCATTATTGAATGCAATAGCGAGGGTTTTCCCGGATGCTCATCACCTTCTTTGCACGTTCCACCTATGGAATAACATTGAAACTAAATGTAAGACCATCATTCGTCCAACAAAGAAAAGTGAAATGGAGAGAATAAAGAAACTACCGGTAGATCAACAAGAAGAGGCCAAAAAAAATTTCAAGAAGGATGACAAGTTGGCGGAACTAAGATGGGCTAGTTTCCATGAGGATTGGGATGCCATGGCATATTCTCTCACCATGGAAGATTATGAAGAACGATCTCATATGTTATTGGCTAGTTTGAGAATTTATCCAAGTATGGTGAAATATTTGGTGGACAATTGGTTGGATCCGCACAAAGAGAAGTTTCATAGCCGCATTCACGAACCAATATAAACACTTCGACAACCAAGCTATAAGTAAGGTGGAATCGTATCACAACCGGTTGAAGAAGAAGCTTCATAGTGGTGATGTTGGATTTGTTATGGTATTCCAAGCCATGCACAACTATTTCCTCCGTGATCTCGATAGAGTTAAGGAGCATTTTGAAAAAAGCCGATCTAGTAAACACATTAAATGGAAAGATAATCCTTGGCTTCGGGGAATTACTTTTAAAGTATCGCATCGTGCAATTGATATGATCATGAAAGAAGTGCAACACTTTGAGTTGGGTAACTTTGATGGAAGAGAGTGTGTTTGTCCTAACATGACAAGTTTGGGCCTCCCATGTCGGCATGTCATAGCCAATTACAATGACAAAGTTATTCCGATACAAGATGTTGATCCCTTTTGGCAACAAATATCATTCCATGAAACAATAGTTGATCAAGATTTTGGAGGAACATTTGTCGATACCGACATTGGAAAAGCGCTAGCCGCGAAATATGATACATTAACACGGGGGAAAAGGCAAATATGGTTGAGTAACTTCGTATACCCACAAACTAGGTACGATATGAAGGAACCACCTAAGAGGAAGAGAAAGGAGAGTCCTTTTATGAAACAAAAGAGGAGTGCAGGAAGGAAAACAACAAGGGAATTGTTGGAAGAATCAAAGAAAAGAGATCCTTCGGGTTTTGAGTTGTTGCAAAAATCCTATGAAGCGGAGGTTACCACTTCTTATGGTAAAACTTGTGATCGGTTGACCAAGTTATAGGATCGGTTACACCAACTTACTAAAACTTGTTAAACCTCTTACAAGGATCGATTACACTCTCTCTTGTGATCGGTCACACCTCTTACTAGGATCGGTTACCTAATGTCTAGTATTTAGTCACACCAATTTCAATATATCGATCTTACCATCTCAGGTGATTACTTAAGATCGGTTTCACTAATAAAAGTCATACCAATACAAAAGTCAGGCCTTGTGAATAGTTTTACCAAGATACATAAACAAGTTATGAACGGTTATACTAAACACACATATTGGTAATCCAAAGATATGCAATGAATAACAATACCAATAAGCCTAGCGATTTCCCTTTCGAATCATAAAATGAGTTCATGAATGTACTTCCTTTTAACGAATGTAAACATTGTTTCCTAGGACGAAATCTTCACCCATACCCATACACATAATCACAATAGCATTCATATGATTATGTCAATGTCTTATATACGAAGTTCAAAAGATAAGCGTTATACTTCGTATTCTAATTCCTTAACACTATGTCTACTAGAGTATAATCATTCACAGCTTCGCAGTTATGTTTTCAATATGCACGACTTGAAAGATACGTTAGGAATGAAACAATTTAAGTCAAATATTACTAACCTCAAGAGGAAGGATGATGTTGTCGATGTAGCTCTTTACTTCTTCACATTCTTCAAGTCTTCACGTAATACTTGTAAGTCTCATATCCTAGTAACTTTATAGATAACCTATACGAAGTTGACTCTAGTAAATAATCAAGCGACTCTTTAAATGAGTTTTGATTCACTAAAATATGACAACCAAACTTGACATACCAACGCTTGGTGGGTTCAACCGAGCTATGCTCTAACAAGAACCCAACCGTAAGTTAACCTTCACATGCCTTTTTCTTTCTTTGGTTTATTCTAACTTGAAAATTCATTCTAATATAATCCAAACTTAAAACTTGTTCATAACAAACCACACAAAATACCATTAATTCGTCCTACATTGCATAAGTTAGAATTTATAACAAACCACATAAACAACCAAAGGAAACTAAATAGTTTTCTAAAATTATCATATTGATAGAGTTTAAGGAGAATGTCTACTCTTTACGAGTACGACCACGACCTCTTTTGTTACCACCTCGAGTACGAGGACCGTCACGACCACCATGACCCCGACCTCGACCACGAGCATGCATATCCTCTTCTGTGAATTCAGAACTACTAGGTGATGACTGACATTGACTAGTACCCATATCTCTCGACGAATGTCTACTCCTCTTCGTGCCCCTCTCTAAGTCCTCAAATGAATCATCCTTGTTCGGATCAGGCAAGTCTTTGATTTGTTGTTGTAAAACCTTTACTTGTGCACTTGTGAGGGCCTCACCTTTTTTGACGCATGGAGTCAATGTTTGTGCCAAGTGAAGGCATTTCATTTTCTATTTTACATATCAAAATGAAATATATTAGTACAAAAATATAGCGTCATGAAACATATTAGTACAAATGTTAAAATGGCATCATAAAAAATAACAACTTTATTTACCGTCTTAAAATATAGCGCCTTCCAATCCATATCAAATACACTTTTCTTCTCGGCTTCACGTTTCTTCTTTTCTTGAGCCCTTTGGATATGTATCGTCGCTTCCGGATCATTATTGATCACATGAGGATGACCAAAATGGTAATACCATTTCAAATAACCTTCTTAGGCATCCTTTATGCTTAGAGCAGGAATGAACTCCTTCATATGAATTTGGTATTTTTCATTATTGCGGTCGTTCCAAACATCAATACTTGGCGCTGGGCTGTAGTTGAGCACGACACTGGCACTTTTTGTGGTGGAAGCATTAACACACAATTTGAACGATTATTCAGTGACTTTTTCTTGCACATAACCATATTGGCGGAGAACTTGACCTGGATTGGCCATTACGTACCCTAGAGGATGAAACAAAGGCCCATTGTAGGATTCCAAACTTGAAAAAATACGACCACCAATCTCTTCTCCAAACTTATCTTTTACTAGATTTATGTAAGGATCAAATATCACATCTTCAACAGTGAGAGCATCCATTTTCAACCTTAAAGAAGATATCTTCTCTTCTTTGTGCTTTACTTGGGTACTAGTGAATACAAACATTTTACCTGTAGGACCAGTTTGACCCTCTTCCTAAGATGTAGGAGGTCTCATGCTCGGAAAGTGGTCATATACCCATGCCTAACAAATTATATATAAACATAAAACAAAAAAAAAGAACTATATAACAAAACTGAAACTATATAAATTACCCGAAAAAGACCAACATTCCCAGCAAGTTCAGTGGCTCCAGCCCTCGAAGCTTTTCGAAAACTATCAAGTAAATAAGCGAGGGTGGCGGTGCCCCAAGCATACTTTTTGGTCTCCTGGAAACCTTTTAACCATTGTAGATAGTAAGCATTTACTCGATTCCTCAAGTTATCAGGAAAGAATATGGTACCAAGGGAATACAATAGGTAGGCGGCGGCTGTACGACGAGCTCTTGTTTCATCTATCACCTCCTTACGTACTACTTTAGCCGCAAGTGTTCCTCCAAACATATCTTTCAGATTCTTCAACAGTATCTTTTTGACAGGTATAGCCGGACCTTCTCATGCTTCAGTTGGTTTATCTCCACCAGCCCACTTAAACTGTTTTTTCGTCTCAGCTTGCTCCCATCCAAGTGTGTCTTTGACAAGGGAATAAAGATCTGTCCAACTCATATTTTTGTCAAAACCTTCAGAAACATCTTTTCCTTAAATGTTTAAGTCCAAGATTTGCTTCACATCATCTGGCGTTATTCTCATCTCGCCGAATGGGAGATGAAAAGTATTGGTTTCTAGCCAATATCGCTCTCTAAAGGCACTGGCAACAATAGAATCAAACTCATGCTGATGGTATAAAATTCCTTTACCTAACCCTGTATCCAATACAAGATCACGAACCGCTTTACATTCTTCACCTAACGGCCAATAAGCAGCCTTTTGATGTTTCATTTTCTTCACCGCAAGTTCATGATCCTACAAAGAATATATAAACAACAAATTTATTAAATTTCTAAATTATATGAAATAATTAATATATCAAGTTGAACAAAATCATGCAAAATAAGTGAAATTTTGAGATAATTACCTTGCTTTCGCAAACCTTAGCAGCCCATGAATGTGGATAACTAAATAAGATCGCAGATTGATCGGGTGCCTCACCCCAAAGTCTACCATTCTTCTTCTTAGGCAATAACATTTCTCTGCCTTTAGGAATATGCTTGCCTTTTGGTGAAGGTTTCTTCCTCGACTTCTTTTCTTTCACTTGAGGTTGAGGTGTAGCTTCAGGTGAAGCAACAACAACTTCTTTCCCTTTGCTTTGAACAACAAATTGTTCTTCTTCTTGAATCTCTTCTTCATCATCAGATTCTTCCTCATGTGGTGCATCCTTAATCACAAGTGCACCTTTCGATATCACCGGTAGTTCAAATTGTTCCCCTTGAATTTGTAGATCATTTTCCATGTATTGGAAAAAATTATATTCCTCTTGGGGTGCTTTAGGACATCTTGAGCTACTTCCTTCAATCATATCCTTCTTCTTCTTAGCATCCTTGTGGAGACCTCTATAATCTACCCCACAATGAATTTCATGACGAGGTGTAGGAGTATCTTTTGGTGTTAAATCATTTCCTCTCTTCTTTTTAGCCTTTACTCTATCAGGATTCCTGCAAATTACAAGAAATAGAACTTATAGAATCAGTGATGGATTCATAAACACAACTCAATCAAAAAAAAAAAAAAAAAGTGTTCAGGAACAATTACGGCTAGGTTAGCCTAAAAAGAACCAGACCGTAAAAAAATTACTGTTCGCTACCAAAATCGAACCCAGACGTAACAAGTTACGGTTGGAAAAACATTGCATTTTTCTAAATGTAATCAAACATGCAATTTTCTTGAAAGATACAGGAAAAATTACGGTTTGTTTTTTCCTAGCCGTAACCAATTACGGTTGGCAAATTCAGTAACTAACCTAGCCGTAATACAACATGCACATCAAATTTTATGGTTTGAATCATCCAAACTTAACCGTAATACTTCATAATTTACAGTTACGGTTAGAAAATCCATTACCGAACCCAGCCGTAACACTATCAGAAACACAACTGAAACCCTAATTTTACTTCGATTTTATTCAATCTAACCTATTTTAAGCACAAAAACGAGTAAAAAAAGATGGGTTTGTTCGATTATTACCTAACATACACCATGGGTTGTTGTTGAGGAGTTTGAAATTCTGATTCTTCAGTGGATTGAATCGGTTGTTGAGGATGAAGTTGTTGGTCAGGTGGTTGATTGAGATGCTGATTACCATCACTGGAATCAGTTTGATTCTTCCTCATCTTTAGTAGAGATTTCAATCCGACGATGTTGAGTTTTTCGAATAGCCGATTAATCGAAAACGATGAAGTGAATTGAAGTTTGAAATTTTACTGTGGAGGAGAGGAAGAGAAAGAGGAGAGGAAGAGGAGCAGTTTTTCTTTGAGTTAGATTAGAATAGAAAATATTAGGTTTTTAAGTTTTTATTTTAGTTAAAGGGTAATCTAGACATTTTGTATTTTTATTAGGATATCCCATAATCACATTTTTTGGACACTAAGAATCCAAGTGAAGCCCCTTTCTATTGGAGTGTGACGCCCCAATAATATCTTTCTTCTTTTTCCACAAACACTCTTACGGGATCTCGCATAAAATGTGCAACACCATTTGATCCCAAATTCGCTGGGAATGAACTGTTGGGAAATACTAAATGACTAAAATACCCTAGCCACGTCTTCCCTTCAGAAGCTGGGATTATTTGTCACTCCTGAAGGCTTTTTGACTTTTGGAAGCAAAAAAAGTCCGAAGTTTGAGTACACCGTTTCAAAATGATTTCTAGATGCAGAAAAGTTAATTTTTTAAGAAGCGAAAACATTTTGCTTCTACTTTCTGTTTTTTCCTTCTAGTTCTGAAGAAGCAGAAGCACTCATTCTGGTATCGGGTGCAAAACTTGCATCTAGTTACACTTTCACTCAATTACGCCTGTGGGGGCGGGGCGGGTCGGGTATGCCTCATTGACTTTCCGTCAAATCCTGCTTCTTGACCCTTCGATGGAAGCTTACTGATGTAATTTCAACTTTGTTGTAGTAAAAGGTTCGTTGAGACTTGTGAAAGCAATTGATTTTAGACTTATTTAAACTAAAAATAGAGAAAGTTTAATTCCAAATTTGATTTCAAGATTGAAAATAACCAAGACACTAGATTCCACTATTACACATGAATGAATGATGGCAAAAATTCCAAAACTCTAATTATCTTTTAAATCTCTTATTTCTTAATTCAAAAATAATCAGACATATTCTCAAACATTAATTGGATTCCCTAAGCATAGATTATCTAAACAAAGTATAACCTATCTAATTGAATCACAACTAATTAAGAAAATAATGCAAACAATTAAAATTATACAAAGTAGTGATTGAGTGAATTATAAAATACAAATTCGAGAAAAATAGAATAGTTACCAATTATTCATGCATAAATAGCTTCCTCCGTGCCTTGGTTACGCGAGAATTAGCTCATCATCATGGAAACACGCTCAAAATTCATCTTTATTTCTCAAAAATGGTGTTCACAATAATGAAATGGGAGAAAAACAATAAAACCGGGTTTGTAACACTTTTATTTGTTACAAACCGAGCTGTTACAGAGAACGATAAAAATGAAGTGTTGTTGTCACTGTAGCAATACGACCCACAAACAATTGTCGTTGTCACTGTTGGAAAACGACAGTTCTGCGTGCGTCTTATGTTCTTCGTGTTCTTCACAACAACAGAAAATGGAGTTTTTCTGCCACTTGATTTCTCGACTCTCTCGTTCTTCCTAACTGCTCCCAACTCTCCACACGAACATCTCACTGCTATCCCAACACCTATTTATAACCCAACAACATCGAAATCTCACGTAATAACTGCCAATAATTCTCCCATCAATCGACAGTAATGAATATCTTCTCGGGAATATTTTCTTCCCTTTCTTCTCTTCTTACGCTGTCAACGAGTGCTGAATCTTCCTTATTTAACTCCTCCACACTTCTGCAGCGGCCAAGCTCTATCCAAACACGCTCAAACTCTTTGTAATCCCGTAACATACCCTTGCAAACTCGTGCTCCTCTGTTTTCTTCCACACGATTATTCTGCCAAATCCAATCGAATCCAAGATCCTTACCATCTCTGTTTAGTCGTATCAGACTATTACCAAACCAAATCCACGAAAAGATTGCATAAAATCACGTCCAAAATCCGCCCTGAGAAGTCTGCATGTTACCGGAGTTTCAAACACATTTTCCCGCCAAAATTTTCTCAAACCGTGAAGACGAAGATCGCCTCCTATCTAAAGGGTGCCGATAGCACTAAGTGTAAATAGTAAATAGGGTGCCCCTTAGCAGCTGGGCGCCCTTATCAAATAGGTGCCCCTTATCCAAACTGAGAGTCCGCATAGCAGATGTCCTCCAGGGGTGCTCCGCATAATTTTTCGAGCCGATTTTTCCAAAAATGTTTATTGCCCAAAAACACCTACAAACACATAAAACATCATAATAAGTACAAAAATGGGTATTAACAATATACACAATAGAGTTAAAAATAAACACATAAATGCGGCTATCAATTACTTAATTAGCTGAGCTGGCAAACTCCAAGGTCCCACCTCCCAATCTTCACTCGAGTAGTGCCACGTGTATTCTCAACCTACAATACCGACCAATTCACGAAATTTTCATTTTACTTTCGTCTATAAATAGCAGTGAAGCAACACTTTCTCTCAGTTTTATCCCGCCATTTCTCTCTCTACTCAATTCTCAAATTTTGAATTTCGAATTTCACTTTTCCTCGTTACGCAGAAATGGTGAAACCCTAGAAACTTTTCTTCTGTGTTTTTTCTTCATCTTCGTTCAGTTGTTCTTCGTCTTCTTCTTCATCGATCTGCTAATTCGATCTCTGATCTACTTTTTTGATTTAGGTTGTAGCACAGAAACTCAAGGAAGCAGAAATTACAGAACAGGATTCTCTATTACTGGTAATATTTTGCGATTTTTCTTCGTTATCTTTGAACTAATTTCTCAGAAAGGAAGTTTTTCTAGCTGAAATCGTTGTGAAAACATGATTATATGTTCCAATTTTGTTATTCTTAAGTATTATTTTAGATCAAGATTGAAGATCTAGAATCGGTGAGGCGATTACAGTGTTTTTTCCCTACGATGTTTAAGATATTATCATTGGAATTTTATTTCATCGGATCTAGTTAGGTTTTTAGCTCTTTTTCGTTTCCGTGAAATCAAATAGAAATGTATGAAGAATTGCTTCATTGATTCTTAGATATACAATTTTTTTGTTGGTTTTCTGCTCAATTTCCTTGTTTATTAGATATTTTAGGGTGATAATACCTAGCCGTTTTTTGTTGTTGTTTATTAATTTTGATTTGAATCGCCCTAAACAGACAAAAAACCTTCTTCGTATTGCGATATTCAACATCAGCTACATCAGAGGCCTTTTCCCTGAAAATTACTTCAATGACAAATCAGTTCCTGCTTTAGGTAAATTAAAGCTTCTTGTCAGATCTACTTCAAACTCTCAGAATTTCTTTGCGAATAATTTTTAGTATTTTATTTCTATTTGCATTTGTCTTTTACATGTATGTGATGAACTTAGTTACTGTGATTTGTAATAGAGATGAAGATCAAGAAGCTCATGCCTATAGATGCTGAATCCAGAAGACTTATTGACTGGATGGAAAAAGGTGTAAGGTCTCACATAGATCACACACAAGAGATTTGTACAAATACCTTAATTGCAAGCAAGATTACCTAAAATTGGATTTGTTGTTGTTGTTGTGGTTTTTCAGGTGTTTTTGATGCATTGCAGAAGAAATACCTTAAGACACTTCTGTTCTGCATATCTGAAGCTTTTGATGGACCTATGATAGAAGAATATGCTTGTATGTTAAATCTCACCTCTTCTTGTATTTGATAAGCTAGATTTTGTCATTGATAAGTTGGAGTTGGATTTACTTTGTGTACTCTTAAAGTAGCTTTGAATTCTGGATGGAGATTGATAATTGAAGTTTGTACTCATACATGAATGAATTGTGTTGTGCAGTTTCATTTAGCTATTCGAATTCTGACAGTGAAGAGGTGATGATGAACATAAGTCGTACTGGAAATAAGAAAAAAGGAGCAACATTCAAGTCTAATGGCAATACAGACATTACACCAAACCAAATGAGGTATAATAGTGAGCATTTGAGGTTGTTAGATTTTGGTTTTGTTTTTTGCTCTTTGTGGTGTTAAATCCAGTGGATAAATTTGCTTGACCGCCTGACTGTGTTTAAACACTTTTTACTTGGTTTTGGCAGGAGTTCTACTTGTAAAATGGTCCGAACACTGGTTCAATTGATGCGAACACTGGACCGTATGCCAGAAGAGGTACACAAATTCACCAAGATCTTCATATGGAAGTTTTATTAGGTGATCAAATAAGTTGCATGTCTATAAGTTCATTTTTTTTATTTGTTTCAGCGTACAATTTTGATGAAGCTTCTTTATTATGAGGATGTCACTGTGAGTTTCTTTGGCCTTGTTTACATCTGCTATTGATTCTTTTTGTTTGTCTTTTACCTGGTTTTGTCTAAATATTGCTTCTAGTCCGTATTTGCACCATTGTAGAACCCTACCAGTGATCAGTTTCCAACTGAAGTAAAATTACACAATTTATGGCCTAATATATGCAAACAACTGCACAAAAGTGTGGTAGAGTAAACATGGGCTAGATTATGTATGTTCTACTGTAACTAAAATTTTACAGATGCCTTCTGAAACTGAATTCCTCTTGATAATCTTCATCCAACTCTTACATGTATTGTCTTCACATCCTGAGTCTGTCCCCAGGGGTCTTGGATGCATGAACAAAAGTACTTGTTTATTAAATTAAGAGTTTGTAAATGCTTTGAATCTTGAATGGAAATACTGTTCTAACATTCAGAGTTATATTTTGGAAAACCTGCAGCCTATAGACTATGAGCCTCCATTCTTCAGAGGCTGCTCAGAACAAGAAGCTAACCATCCATGGTTGAAGAACCCTCTCAAAATGGAAATCGGAAATGTTAACAACAAACATTTCGTACTAGCTCTCAAGGTAAATTGGTAACACCGAATTGTGCATGAGTGAAAGCTGAGGTTTAGGTTTTTTTGATGTTTCAAGTTCAATATGAGTAACCAAGTTTGAAACTGTGCAGGTCAAAAGCATTCTGGATCCATGTCAAGATGAAAACAATGACATGGAAGATGATGAGGAAATCAGCTTAGGTGTTGATTCAACTCCAACAACTGATCCTTCAGATTCAGATAGCGAGGTACACTTATAGCGTAACTTATTTGTCATGTTACAGCCTCTATTTTCATTCTGTTGGGAAACATGGTTGAAGCTCGAGAATAGAATTTTAATAACTTTGAAATGTTTTGTCAGATGAGCCATTCAGCAAATGACGACGACGGGTACATTGTAGCTCCTGTAGGTAATTATCTCCCATTTCAGCCTTTTCCTCCTCTTCCATTTCATTTTCGCCACTTTAAAACCTAATACTTGTGATGACAGATAAAGCTCGATCACATGAAAACAATTGCATGGCGGATCATGAAGGTAGGTTAGATATTTTGAATGACTAACAGCGAAGTCCTAATATAGTTACAGTGGCTTAACTTTAGTCAAAATCCACCTTGACTTAATGGTTTAAATCTATTACAGAAGATACAAAGGATGCAGAAGAGGACGAACATCAGTTAACACGTGTAAGAGACTGGATTATCTCTCGCCACATTGACAATGTTGAACTGACTGATGTTCTCTCTAGCTTTCCGGATATATCAGTGGTAAGTAGTACAATCAACTCATCCAAGTGCACTATGTGGTTGCTAAGTTAAAAAATGTCATATTCATCCAAGTGACTTTATGGAGTCAGATTTTGCAGCGAGCAAGCCAAAGTTGTGGCACCTTTAGCCACAACTTTGACAGTTGTAGCGAATCTTAGTCATATTAAAAAATCTTGATTCGTAGTACCATAACAGAGCTGTAAACGAACACTTTTCTAAGTGGGATTGTTCCAGTGATTAGGCAATGTTAATCTCTGCCTGATTCTCCAGTAATTTGGTGTAAAGGGTTAAGGTTTCAACTTGTTCTCGTTTTGCAGGCTCTGACTGAAGGTGAGCAAAGAACTTGAATCCGTATGTACAGTTGAAGCATTGGCAGAAAGCAGTTTTCTTTCAATTTCAGAACATTAATTCTTTTTATTTCCTCAGAAATCATGGATAAACTTGTAAACCAAAACATACTGTCAAGAACAGGAAAGGATTCTTACTCCATCAGCAAGCTGAAGGTTAATTCTCTTTCAGTTCATAATTGTTTTCAATATCTAATTGTCATGGTCTTCATCATTGTCTAAAGCTTATGTTATCACTAACCAAACTACCTCAGAAACCCAATCAGGCAATTGTTGTGAAGGAAGAGATGGATGTACAAGTAAACCAAGTTGATGAGAAAGTTCAGCGAGGGAATGATGAAGACTACTTGTACTTGAAGGTGAGTTGGCTTTCTTTGTAAATCAAAGGTACCTCATCATAGTAACTTAGTAGTTTATCTATCAAGTTAGATAAGGCATAATTTAAAACCCAAGCCATCCCCCTTAGTCCTTCTACTGTGATGTCTAATCTTATTGTATTTTAAATATAGGCTCTGTATCATGTTCTTCCACTGGATTATGTTACAATATCTAAACTTCAAAGTAAGCTGGAAGGAGAGGCAAATCAGGCAACTGTGCGTAAACTGCTCGATAAGATGGCTTGTGATGGATATGTGGAAGCCAAGAGCAAACCAAGATTAGGTAACATAATCAACTTCTTGAACCAGGATTACTCAGTTTTTTCAATAAAGCATGTAACTGTAAAGTTGAGTACTGAGAATGCAAGTTTGACCATGATAATCGTTATATACTTCCCCCCAGGTAAACGTGTCATTCGATCTGAATTGACTGAGAAGAAGCTACTTGAGGTCAAGAATGTTTTGGAGATCAAATTATCGGTAATAATAAGTCATATTACGATTTTGCTTTGTTCCTGATTCTGTGGTTGAGTTAGACATTCATAACGTATTTTCTTGAATTAAACAGGCAATGGAGATAAGTGAACCTCAAAACATATCAACCTGTGGTGGTCTCCACTCTGTTGGTTCTGATCTTACTAGAACTCGAGAAAGATCAGTTGATACTCAGCAGAATGGATCGTCTAGAATTCAGGAGCAACTTGGAAACAACACACCCATCCGCAGATATGAGGTTTAACTCCTTCTCTGCCTGTGACCTGTTTTGATTATATATTATAACTCTTCTAGTACGAACACCTTTCTAACTGTGTTCTATGTTTTGATATGCAGCCTGCAGTGTCAAGGGAGAGAGGTATACCAGGGAGCGATAAGCGAAATGGTGTGGATGGGAGAGGATTCACTAACTGTCGTGAGGGTGATGATACCTTCTGTAGTCGTCCCAGTCAGGAAAAGCGCTCCAGGAAAACTAGCACGGTATATATTCTATCCTTATCTAATAAATCCTCATTGTTTAGCATGTTACTTTCCAGCTTAAATTCCCTGGTTTTAACTTGTAAGGTCTTCATTGACCCTTGGTGTGACAACTGGATCCCTGGAAAAGGGGTTGCCACACCAAAAGAAAACTCTGTTCCTGATAAGAACTTAAAAGTTAAAGATCTAAGTAACCCGGAAACAAGAATTTGGGATGCGGCAAAATTGAGTGCTGTTTTTGATCAACCTTCAATAGAGAAGATTGAACAAATCCCTCTTAGCTTCGAACCTTCTAGTGATAGAAGGATCTGGACCCCATCTACAGATGGAGTCTTCTCTACTAAGTCTGCTTATTCTACCCTAAGTGTGAGAGGGGATGAATCTAACGTCGTTTTATGGAAAGCGGTTTGGAAACTAAAAGTCCCATCAAGGATTCAACTTTTTGTATGGAAGGCATTAAAAGGTGCTTTACCAGTGAATGAAATTCTTCATAAAAGGATCCATAGCTCTGATCATTACTGTCCTAAGTGTAAGATAAAGTACGAATCAATCATGCATGCTTTAGTTACTTGTAAAAAGCTTGCAAGAGTTTGGCAATTACTAAACATCCAATGTGACCAGTTCTAGGATTTTACATTTATGCAATGGGCCAAATTTTGGTTGCAGTTGTATCCTTATCAAGATCCTTCCTCAAGATCCTTCCTCAAGAGCTGAGCAATTTCCTTTGATTGACTGTGTGATATGGTCTATTTGGACAAGTCGAAATGATATTGTGCACAACAATAAGCAGGAGGAACCAATGGTTATTCTGTCAAGAGCCAAAGCCATGATGATGGATATACCTAAAACCCCTATAATCAGTCGTATCTCTGTAATTACACATAATCAGTCAGTCTTATCTTCTTGGGTAACCCCACCTGGAAATTGGTTAAAAATTAACACTGATTGCGCTTGGAACCCGAATTCAGAAATTGGGGGTTCAGGTTTCTTAATAAGAGA
This sequence comes from Papaver atlanticum, assembly GCA_023531105.1. Classification (NCBI taxonomy): domain Eukaryota; kingdom Viridiplantae; phylum Streptophyta; class Magnoliopsida; order Ranunculales; family Papaveraceae; genus Papaver; species Papaver atlanticum. Next base: position 42,349 of record JAJJMB010002868.1, on the reverse strand, counting down.
CTCAACCCACAACTTTATCTACGCAGAATCGACCAATTTGATTTGTCTCTCAGCAGAAGAAGCAGAAGTTCGTGGAATTAGAGACGCGTTGAGAGTTGCGAAGTGGAGGAATTGGGACCATATCATGATTGAAGCCGATGCCGCAGTTGTTATTGAGAAGATAAACAAGAAAGTCTTCTTGGGGGATCTACGAACTCATTGTCTGTTCCAAGATATTAAAGTCTTAATCTCCAGCTTTCAGTCGTTAACTTTCAAAGCTGTTAACCGAATATGTAATGGGGCTGCCCACGAACTAGCTTAATGGGGCAAGGAAAATGATAATCATATGGCTTGGGTTGTTCCACCAGTGTGGCTCCTTCCTACTCTGTGCAATGATCACAGGGAGGGAAGAGCTGATAACCTGTAGTTGTGTTGTGTCTTGTTTGCTTATAAAAAAATTAAAATCATATTAAGCCTGAACTATTTTTTCTGTTTCATTTCTATAATCATACTTATTCAGTTGTGATGGTGGTTGCAGGTGAAAGAGCCCATCCATCAAAACATGAAGCGTCAGAAATCTCAAGGTGGTGGCGCGTTGGAGTAATAGATTATTGAAATCAAAAAGAGGAATAGCACATAAAGTTCTGGTGAATAAAAATGACCTGATAACTAAGTTGTTTATCTGCTTATTAGCCGATTTATATTATAGAATTTTTTAGTCATGGGTATTACTAGCACTTCTTACAGTTTCAGAACCTTTGTTGTTAATGTAATACATACATTACGTCTCTCTATATAATTGCCTGTTTAAGTAAATGAAATGTTTGGCCGCTTAGTAAGTGAAGATGTAAATCTGTTTGAAACCCCAGGGTTGGTTTCAGCTTACAAAATCAGCTAGACAAGCGGCACCCATTTGTAGCTGAACTTGTAATAGCTGAGGTTTTTTTTTTTTTTTTTTTAAAATGGTTGTCTCTAGATACGTAGCATTTCATTTGTATCTGAATGATCTAGAATTCTAAACGAAGCTTGGCTGGAAGCGTTGTCCATTTCACGAGTCATAAACTCTGAATTTGATGTCATTTTCGAATCATTCTAATTCTGAGTAGTTATTGTTTGTCACCTATCATCCCAGAAAAGTCCGTTGTCTATAAAACTGACTTTTCTTTCAGGCGCCCATATATAAAATCTCTTCAAAACCTTCGTTTCAACCTCAAGTTTTTTCTGATTGATCTCTTGATGTCAAATTAGGGCATTGATCTTTCTTCGCTCCTACGGGAATCGAACTCTCGTCCTATCTCGCATAAAGAGGTGCAACACCATGTAATCCCGGTTTCGCTGGGAATGAACCGTTGGGAAAAATTAAATGACTAAAATACCCTTAGAGGACATCTTATATTTATTTGCCTCTATATCGATACAATTTCGTTTCTGCTCTTTTTCTCTTTCTCTCAGTAACTAGGGATGAACCTTATGGGAAGAAAGGGTTGCTAAAGATCACCATAAAAGTAAGTTTCATTCTTCAAAACCTCTTTTAAGGTTTAATATTTTGATTCTTCAATACATTGTTCAGAGTTAGATATCCTGAAATTAGGGTTAAATTGGCCCGGTAGTGGTTTTAGTTAGGTTTTTTGAAATTTGATGAATGTGGTTTAGTTAGAGTGTATATGATTTGAGAAAACTAGGGTTTTAACAGATTTGTAGTTATTAAAGTTTCCTGAGGTGTTGGAGAGATTTTGTGTATTCTGGATGTTTAATTCTTTGTGATGTTGGAGTGATGACTGAGAGGTGTTTGTTGATTTTACATGTAGGCTAATAGTGTGAATGGCGAACAAGCGTAAGATTGGTGCAGACGAGGTTATCTCACAGCTCAAAGATGATGGTGATTTTGATAAGATTCGTGTCAAGATCATCCGAACGGTCAAGGAAAATGTGAGTCAAGTTTCTTGTTATAATGTATCTTTGTTAGAACTGTGAATTGATTATCTCGTCTGGTAGGCGAAAAGAAAGAAACTGGAAAACTCTTTGGTTATATTGATGTAGATTTTGGTGTCGCCTAGGCTCAAATTACTAGGTCTTTGTTGTGTTGGGTCTATTGTGTTTTTTGGTTCACTAAATTAAATTTGTTGTTTTCACTTCAAAACTAGCAGGTTATGTCTAGTTTGTAAATAGTTGAATACATATTTCTGACTTCATTGCTGCAGGAAGAGTTACGTTACAACATTATTTCAGCTGTGAAGCAATCAGCAGCACTCAATCGTCCAGGAGCTGAGAAGTTAAAACCTAGACAACTATCAGATGCTGTTTTTGATGAGATTGGGTAAGCTTGTGATGCTCTGATATCTCTTTAGTTTTCAGTGCTTTTGTGCTCGGAATGACTTAATGAGTATACATTTCAATGTTATATTGGATCTTGGAGGCACCTCTTTGTCAAACAAACAAACTAAAGTCCGGGAGATTTTGTGTTCTGATTGATCTACTTTTGGTTGACAGGAGTACTGTGATGACCCAGATTTCTGATGCTCTTTGGGGTGTTATTAGATCGCGTGGTGGACTGGAAGATGAAATTAGGGAGACTGTTAAATCTGTATACAACCGGTTAATGAATCCTAAAGGGAAGGAAGTGGATGAGTCATCTTCACCCATTGGCCCAAGAAGTCGTGGCAATGAAGTTGTGACTCTTCCAATCTCTGCCAATGAAACAGAAAACAATTTGTCTGAAATTGAACCAGAAGGACCTCCAGGGTTCAATATGTGCAATCCGCAATCAAACAACGGTGAGGCTGAAAACAAGGAGGCACAGCCAGTTGTATCTCAACTTGCTGTAGACGGTGTAAAAGTGAAAGAAGAACCCAACCAAGAAAATGATGCACCGCAATTTAACAATGGTCCAAGTGTTCCACCTGGATTTGGGTTGTCAGCAGATAGCAAGGAGCCAAGCTATATTAGCGATGATGATCCTGAGTTCCCCCCTGGTTTTGGTTGACTCACTGTAGAAGTTCGACTTGTCAACCAGTGACGACAAAGGTGTTTGGACAGAAGATATCGCATTTGGTTTTTTGTGCAGTTTTGGATGAAGGACTCAAAATCCATTTTGCTGAAATGATATCGCCATAAAAGTACTTACATGAAGATATGTGTTAACTTAACTTAGGTGCTTTAACTATTGTTACCTCGATATAAGTTTAAACTCAAGTGTCCATAGGAAACTAACTTCATCATCAGAAAGTTTCAAGTGAATTGATTATGTTACTCTGTTTTAGTTGACCATGTCATGAAAATTTGAACTTCAAATGTGGTTTTCTTTTTTGTTAATATAGATGTGAGTGAGAATAGTAGGCTCCCTGACTCGTCTAAAGATAGTTGAAAAGTTACTGCACTGTTTTTTGAAATGAAATGGAATGTTTCAGATTTCAGCTGTCCAAAAAAAATTGAGTTTAGGATCCATTTTCATTTTTTCTTTACGGCGGCGTGAAGGAAGGCGGTTGGAATCAGCAGACCAGAGTGAGTTGTATTATTATTACCACCAGCTTCGGATCTTATTTATATGGGTGTATTATATGTAGATCTGGTTTTCTCGTGTCTCTCTGTCCATCCTTAGAGGACGATTAGTTGTTATTAATAAGGCTCAAGCAGCTACAGATAGAGTCAGAAAGATTAAGGCACTCAGGGCGTTTATCCGAAAAGGAAAGATCTATCATGGAACGGAAGCAAAAATATCTTGAACAGGATCCAACATCGACAATCTTGGGCAATACTTCTGAAAAATCGGTCATACAACAGCAGAGGAACCCTGAACAACAGGATCCAACATCGACAATCTTGGGCAATACTTGTGAAAAATCTGTCATGCAACAGCAGAGGAACCCTGGTAAACGAAGCCAGAAGAAGAAGAATCGGCAACGCACCATGAGTAAAGATCAGGGCCAAACGCATCCAGATCAACAAGAGTCTAAAACAATAAGCGAGAATAAAGATCCCCAAGAGTCTAGAATAAACATCACTTCTTGGAAGAGGGTTTAGGCAGGCCTATAATAAGAGCAACACTAGATAGATTCAGGTTTCCATCAGTAACAGTGTTCCTGACCATGGAGGATCTCGAAATTATAATTCCTTATGATGGTTATATGCTGAAAATAGAGGAGATTTCGTATGATCAGCAGCACCGTGTACCTGACATGGAAAGTTATCATCCTCTGGGAGTTTTTGATGACCCTACTCTTATTCCAAAAAAAGGTTTGGAATCATCTCCCCTGATGATGTTATTAGGTCACGTTTAGAATCTGAAAAGGGGGCATTATCTATTCATATATGTGGTATCTCAGGTAAAGGCTATGGGGCAATCTTACGTGATTCCCGGTATGTCTCAATAGTGGCTAGGTCCAAATGTCTCTCAGATGTAGACGACGCCACTATGTCTACATTTTATTCTAGGTTGAATGGAGTTGCACTTGGGGTAAGAATTGCTCTGGATTATGAATTGTCGCGCTTTTCCATTAATGTCCCTTCTTTTAATCTATGCAATTTTATGAGACACATTTGGGATCCGAATGGAAAAGCGAGGTGGTCTAATCAGATAGGAAAACGCCAAGTGAGATCACTTCTGCGTCCGGAAGCCATGTGTGATCTTGAAAAGATCTGTTCACTCACCAAAACTATAATCATTGATCTCGACATGGTTCGCCGTAGGGGTATTACCGTATTCAATGTGGAACCTGTGCTAAGCATATTTAACAAGGCTGCTGAGTTCCTTGCTAACCTCAGTTCAGAAAAAAATATGACGTCTGCGGACATCTTTGAGAATGACCAACTATCTGAGATACTTTATGATGATGCAGTTCGCTGATTTAAGGTCGGATAGTTTACTTTCTTTTCTTGTCTTCTTAGTTGAATATTTTATGTTTTTTCCCCTTATGTTTGAAGACATTCATTATGTTCTTAGTAACAAAAATACTTTTACACCTCGTCTTCAAGATGTGTCATACTTAGATACAGGTGTATTGTTCAAAAAAACAAAAAAATTGCTTAGATTTGTTAGAGATAGTGTCAATTTGAAGTTAGAGATAGTGCCAATTTAAACAGAGACACTGTCAAAATTCCAGATGGGCAATGATGCGTCCAGATCTCTCTTTCAAGATTACAAGCAGAAGAAAATTTCTATCTTGCATCTTGAAGCAGAGGAGGTTACACTAAACACTGAGAGTCTATCTCCAAATTTTCGTAGGTAAAGGTGGAGCGGAAGAAAACCTTTACAATAGACACTGAAGCAGAACTTCAGAAATATCTCTCGCTTACCAGACTAATCCAAGGTTTTAATTATATGTACTGAAAATAGAAATCTGTAGCACACACCTCCGTGTAACCATTCAAAAGTTAAAAAACTAAACAAGTCACATTAAAAGGTCACGCTTGCTTTGCATTTCCATTTTCAGCTGTAGGTGTGCTAGATCCGCTCCTCTTAGAAGAACTCGAATTCCCTGTAATGGTCCTGCCCATGAACTTCCCTGCCTTGCTGAGGCCACTCCCAACTGCACCAAACCCACTCCCTACAATTCCAGCTCCAGCACCAATCCCTGTCCCAACAAGGCCAACACCAGCTCCAATCCCTGAGCCAACAAGGCCAACTCCAGCTCCAATACCACTACCCACCAGCCCAACTCCTGAACCAACTGCGTCCATGGTGCTTCCGATAACACCGGCTTCTTTCAGTTTCTTCCTCTCTTCCAGGATCCTCTTTTCTTCCTCCATGGCTGCCATCTGCTCTTCCGGGGTGAACTCCTGGTACTCAACCTGCAAATCATATTCCTCCTCTCAAACTTCTTGCAGGTGCATTAAAACAAAATACAAATTTGTTTTCTATTCTTGTTATCCTTATTTTCTACAAAAGGCATCCTTCTATTATCATGAAATAGGATAAATCATGCAACTCCTATAAAGGGAAAGCATCTTCCTCATCCCTTGATATGTAGGGTATTTTCATGTGGCTTCAATAATTGACTGCTACTGGCAGAAAACCAGTCTATAATGGTGAAAACCCACAATGCAGATGAAACCGTGTTTTGACATATGAATCCCCGTGATAAATTCAATCAAAATTATCAATGAGTTTTTTTTAATGAAATGACAGAGAAAATGACTCTGAAAACAACAATAAAGCAATACATGACTTAGCCCGTTAGTCTAAAATGTTCACGACACAGTGTATATAGACTTGAAATGTTGCGAACCAAGCAGTAGAGAAAACTTGACCTGTAGGAAATGACTTCTGAAAACAAATAGAGTGAACTAGCAACAATTTTAATCCAAGAAAAGCGTACCTTGAGTGTGATAGTTCCTCTATCCTTCTTGTCTTTAATTCTCATCATGTCAAGTGCTGGTAGCAATCTCAATTCAGTTTCTTTTGGAGTCCCAGATTCCAATTCAATCAACGGTAATTTTGCTATGCCCAATCGTTTGTCTTGTCCAACATCCTCATCATAAACCTGTTAGCCGGATTAGCAACAGTATTCTCTTGATAATAATCCGATTGAAGAACAGTTAAAAGAGGAAATCACGAAAAATAATCATTCCTTATGCTACGATTTCAAACAACTCTTTAAGGGAGAAAGCCTGAGAACAGCAGTTTAAGGTACCAATAGATAGGCAACTCGTCAAGGCTGAAACTGAAAATGTATATCATAACTACTTCTCCCAGAAAGAAAACCATCCTCCCTCTGGGTTGGGCTTGGGTTTGCGCCCCCCTAACCATCCATGGTACCCTAGCCCACCCACTCATGCATAAGGAGAAGGTGTTCTGCATATAAATTGGTGGTGTTCGTTCCCTAGCATGAACCACCTAAAACTTTGGATAAACTTCAACTTACGCTAAGGTCACCAGAATGAATGAGTACCATGGCAGTGCTAAGGTGACTGTACGCATCAGTCTTGGTGCTAGGCATGGAGGTTTTGGAGTGTCAACTGATGGCAATGGCATGGGTGGCATTGATGAATGCAAAGTTGTTATGATCATGTAATGACAGTGCTGAAATAATGGTTGGATGGTTATCGGCAAGAGGTGAGGGCCCTAAAGGGGTGGTAAGCTGCACCGAAGGGGATGCAGTGTAAAGCTGAAGGTCGCTATATGATAATTAACGGATGACTAGTGTGTTGCATCACATATATACAAAACTACTTCTCTACGAGTTTGCAAAAGCCCTTCAAAATTCTGATCAAAAGAAGAAAAAGGAAAAAGCCCTTCAAAATGCTAACAAAAATTCGGCATGGACCATTCAATTGAACTAAACCTGAGAAACACAATCAAGATGGCTGGAACAAAGATTAAAAGACTAGGGTAAAGTAAGAGAGCAAAAACCTCAATGATAAGTGATTGTGTCTCCTTATCTTCAGCAATCAGCTCAAAGCTTTGATCCCACACAGGATTAAGGTTGTTGTCAACGACCTTTGTCTTAACCTTGAATAGAGGCCGAATGTGCACCACAACATAAGGATCAGATTTACCAATCATTTCCATATTCTTCAGGTTATTTGCTTTAACTACAGTTACCAAGAGCTTTCCCTGTGGTTTAAGCTCCAAATCACTGCATAGTGAACAGTATAAACACATTATTCTCATGTGAAACACGGATCACTGTACAACAGTAAATCAATCTATAATTTATGTTGTAATTGACAAATAAATACGGATATATACACATTAACCCGAATGAAAAATAACAGAACAAGATGCAGTACTACTCAGCTAAAGCCGTGATAGCTTGTAAAAGAAGCTGATAAGATCAGTTTTACTTTTACCTTGTATCCATTGGACCACCAATTGGAACAACAATCCTATGGGGCCACTGGAGCATGTCTGTGACAATCGTATTAACAGTATCCTACAAGACAAGAATACAAATAGCTTCATATATGTCACACGAATAGAATAAACATTAAAAAAACACTCAGAAACTACAGATGCTAAAAACTGAAATCAGTAGTAACACTTACATCAATCATGTCTGAAAGTCCAGGAAGTGCTGTTAAGCTTCCTCCAACAGCCTTCAATGTATAATCAATCCTAGGTTTTGGCTGATCAAACAAACAGAACAACTATCATTCACCTTCCATTAACAGCAATGTAATTTTTTTTATATAAATTACTATCATTGTCAATTCTCAGACTGCCAAAGAAAGCACCTCATAATTCAGATTTTATTTTATTTTTGACTTTGGGCTAATATAATTCAGAACTATAAACCAAATTGTACAGGAGAACCTCGGATGTCCCACAAATGAAAATCTAGATGGCCAAGGATGTCATCTTGATTCTCAAATATTATACCACCAACTCTCTGTGATCAATTACTTAATCTTTTCCTTCAAGAACTAGAACCAGAACCAATTGAAATTTCTATTCAGATGCATTCTCATTATAAGTTTGAAGTAACCCTAGATATCCAAGTTGGAAACAAAAAAATTACTTTTAACATTTTGACTACAAGTCACCAAAAAATTGACCTATTAACACCAACACAAAAAGTATGACATCTCAGCAAGTGCTGTCTCTGTGTGATACAAGTACAACTATTCCATACATAACTTCACCACATATAATTATTAGCTAAACTCAAAATTTTACTTTCAACATTTTGACTGCAGGTCACTAAAAAGTTGACATATTATCATCTAACAACACAAAAATATGACACCTCTTCCATACATACCAGTATCAATATATTTTAACCATAACTCATACTGGGACCTCCCCATCACTATATGCAGGATTTCATGAAACACGTGTCCACATGCTAGATGACAAACACACAGAGAAGTTACTACTAAAAATGTGCAGAACATCTGAACATCAAAATCTAGCGTGGTGTCTACCTCTGAGAGTAATGCAACGACAACAGCAGAAATACAGGGTATCTCTTCAGAGAGTTGGAAGATAACCCGAATAACCGTGAAAATCTGGAGATCCTTCAACTGCAATAAAATAAAGAAGGATGTTTAAGCTGATTGTGTCTCATTTACAACACATCAAATACCAAAAAATGCAACCAGATACAATCTCTCATTAGAGCAATCCACTGACAACGTTTAAAAATAACCAATACTGTCAAACCATAAAAGGTTATCAAAAGAGGATGATGCACCAACCTGAATGGGTATTGAAGCGATCATTGCTGCTTCTACAGCAAGAATGATGCTTGAATCACCCCCATATCGAAAATCGATATCCATTGTTATTTGACCTTTCTTAAGGCTCTGAACACGAATCCCTACATCATTAAGTAAAACAAGAAAACGAATCATGAAATGCAAAATTTAACTAGCAGCTGAATAGATTACGTGTCTGCAGTTACGAAGTGTTACTAAGACTAGTACAAATGAATCATATTCATAGTTCCTCATAATATATAAGAAAACTATTATTGAGAATGTTGACCACAAATCAAATTTCTTCCACATAAAGTTTCTAGTAAGTGCAAAACGCAAATAATACTGGTAGTGTCTTTGATGAGAGCTTAGTCCCAGATACCATTCCCGTTAGTATGTTACTTATCTCCTTCAAAATCTCCTCGACTTAATTACTGAGAAGGAAAAAAGACATATATCCTAGGGATAGATAAAGGAGATCTTACGAACGAGTTATGAATTACAAAAACAGAAAAGAAAAAAAGAATTAAAAAATTAAATAGACACAAATCCGATAGACGTTAAAGAGGGGCATAAGAACAAGGTTGTAACAAAACCTTCAATTTTAGGTGCCACGGTTCCAAGGAACAGTTTACTAAATTTCATTGAAGTGATTCCTGGGGGGCGATATTCTTCAAGTAATGGTTCAACAGATTCTCTTATGAGCATCGTTGCTGCCTGAAATGAAGATATTCTAATATATTAAGAAAACACATTAATTTCAGATGACACAGAACATAAATTTATTGGTCAAGAAGTATGCGCATCTTATAATGGATAAGCAGATTAGCTTACATCTGCTATATACGGCCACATTTTGGTTAGCTCCTTGTTCAGCCATTTCACCTGAACAAAGCAACAAATGAAAAAAGAATATGTAAGAAACAGGATGTTCACCCTCACCCTCCTCATCTATTATCAACACCAATGACAACACAAAAAATAAAATGAACAAGAAGATAAATTTTAGACAGAATATTAACCTGATCATACACAGGGAAAGATATCCATTCAGGATAATTGTCACCACAGATCTTCTTTAAATCATCTCTACTAAGAGATCCAAGAAGTTTTATATCAACTGCCTGCAGTAAAGATAGAACAAGAGAATATTAAAAATGTACCAAAAAAGAAATTGTGCCAAGTAACACAAAACGCATTCCTAGCCTTCCTAGTTTCTTGTTTTGTTGGTCCAACACTTTTCCCAGCATTTCAACAATGCTTTGCCATCCATTCTGTAATCCCTAAAACCTACTGATCTAGTGTAAATCCTTCCAAACTATCAAAAAATGATAGTGAGACCAAAAAGGAGCTATACAAGGTCAAATAGTCTTCCACATTGAAGTTCCTCCCCCTAAACTCCCATCTTTCAGCTTTTTCTAACAGCTATTCACGTAACTTCCATGGTACATTTATCAACAGTATCCTTACGTAAGAACATAGAAAAACCAAAACAAAATCAACAACCCTAAGAGACAATTTACACAAAATCATCAGTAAAATTAAGTTTCAAGGAAAATCTAGCAACCATGAAAAGAGTTAAATCTAGGACATATCTGAGTACATCCATTACGCAACCCCCAAAACCTACTGATCAAAAGTACATCCTCAGAAACCAAACAAACATATTATTGCAAAATAATATTCAGACCTACAATCTAAACTCTACAACGTTTGCGATTAAATAGTCTCTTTCACATTACAGTTGAGCTACTACACAGTCACAAGTTTCAGCTTGTTGTAACAAATATATTATTCACCTAATTCTAAGGTGCATTTATCAACATCAAAACTCATGAAAAACTAAAACAAAATTCATCAGCAAAATCAAGTTACTAACAAATCTAACAAACATGAAAAATATTCATAGTCAATTCTAGGTCATATCGAGTCCTCAATTTACAAAAAGAACTCCTAAATTTCATCCAGGGAAGCAAAAATTAGGTCAAAACCATCCAACAGATTCAACACCTTAAAAATAGCACTATCAATCACGTCGCATTTCTACAGCAAAATCAAACAAAATCAGAGAGTGTCAGAAGGAGAACAAGAATCAACAAACCTTAGCAATACGGCTAACACTTCTTTTCCGCATCATATAAGACCAACCAACCATCAAACCGATCCCAACTAACATTCCCATTATCATTCCTGTAATCAACCCCATCGTACTTTCTCCTCCTCCTTTCAATCAATCAATCAAATTATCTCTTCCTCAAAAATTACTTCCAACCTACAGAAACTAGGGTTTTTTCAAGAAACAAAAAATAGAAAATGAAAATGAAAATGGAGTAAGAAATAGAAGAAATGGAGAATATGGGAAGTCAAATCGTAACGTCTGTTAGCAGTGATGAACTGGATGTGAAGAAGAATGAAATGAAGAACAGCTTTAATTACTTATCATCTCTCTCCCTAGGAATTTGTGAATAACAAGGACGGAGGACCCTCTCTATTATCCTTTCTTCTTGTGTCGGTTTACGGTTTTATCTGTCTACTGGTTATTCTTCTGCTTGTTCCTTGCTCCTCCTTTTTATTTATTGATGATGAAACCCCAAAAATAAATACTATCAATTCGTGATTACAAAGTGGTGGGGCAGTTAAAATGGTCTCCCTGTTCATCTCTTATCTTACTTTCATCGATTTTTTATTTTTTTATTCTTTTTTCTTTCTACTAATTTTTACTTATTTTGTTTTTTAATAATAAGTTGTAGAAAAAAAAAAAATTAGAAAGAAAAAGATCTAAATAAACCTCCAATGCACGTCAGTTTCATATCCGTTTTTTCTTTTTATTTTTTAACATTTAAATTTGATTTTGATTGCGATCGGAAAGCTGTTGTTGTGTCTTATTGACTAGTGTGATGTTTACAAAGATATGGTGTGAGGCTCCAGAGTCCAGAGATTCACGGTATTGGAAAATGCAATGCAGGGGACTTACCGTCCAATTACAGGGGTTGCTGTCTTGCTGACTTGTAAAACAGTTGACGGTCCCCGTTTTATTCAAGGTATTTACGGGTTGCGTTAAAGTGACTTTTGCAAAATGGGAGCTACATAAGTGGGACATGAGTTTTTTTGGTTTCACGAGTGTAAAAATTGGCCCACGGTCAGGTTCTTGGAATCAAATCTTTGCGCTGTCTTTGTGCTTGGCTTGATGGTAATAAAGATGAGGGGATAACGTGCATACTAGAGCGTGTAACGACATGCTTGATGTTCACTTATATTTTACTATTTTGTGGAGGCTATGGGGTTGGAGGTTGGAGAAAGATATGTTTTAGCTAATTTAGCGGTTTATCTAACCGTCCACGTCAGTTAGGGCAACCTTCTAAGTCCTATGGAAGTGCTAATCTAACAGCTAGATTAGCAATCCACGTCATCTGGGACCACTGCCCAGCGCTGTTTGGTTCAGCGGTTTAAATTTCAGCCGTCAGATCAAATTTTGTGATTTTTGTGATCCGTGTGATTTTTGTGAGTGCTGAACGGTTCAGCGCTAAGGTTACTTTTTCAGCACTGAATGATTCAGTGTTTCAATCTTGCTGCTAGTTGAACTGCGGGCACTTGCTAGTAGAGAGAAGTAGTGTTAACTTTTAGACCACACTTTTTTTTTGATTTGCAACACTTTTTGTCCAATCTAGCCCATAGGGGTTAGCCTTATTCCAATGGTAAATGTACTGTTTTTTCTGGGGTCATGACTCTTCAATTAGAAAACTACATCCTATAGGATGGGACAAATTGTCCAAATCCATCCAAGAGGGAGGATTGGGGATTAGGAAAAGTTTAGACCATAACAAAGCTCTATTATTAAAAAGAGTCTGGCAAATACAAGAAAACTAGACTCGATTTATACATCAATGTGTAAACAAAAATATTTCAATAATGAACCTTTTCTACTTTCCAACCAATCATCCTCCCCCTCGGCGAGCCCTTTTTGGAAACAACTCACATCCCTTCTTTCCTCTCTCATACCTCATATTTTCCGTCAAGTTGGAGATGGCATGTTATCCCGACAACTTCTAATTGGATTCCAGATCACCCCCCTTAAACCAAAACCAATGCCAAAACTATTCATGGGTATCTGATCTGATTGATCCAATATCATGCTCTTGGATCCATGACCATTTAATTCAACTCCCACAATCGGCTATGAGTAGAATTATTAACATCCACCTCCCTCAAGATGGTCCACCAGATAAAATCGTCTGGACATACACAAAATCTGGCAAATATATAGTGAGCTCAGGATACCGTATGATTACCCATCAAAACTGTATCATAAACCCCATTCAACTACAACCCACTAAATACATCTGGACCTTAAAATGTCCCCCAAAAATGCAGCTTTTCTTGTGGAAAGCTATAAATGAAGGTCTACCCACCTTCACCCTTTTACATAAAATCAACCTCACCCCCTCAAATCTATGCTCCCGATGTAATTTAGTTCCGGAAACAGTTGATCACATTCTACTCACATGTCGATATGCGAAAGAAGCTTGGGACCTCCTATTCAATCATCATGAAACTGAAACTACTTTCCATCATCAAAGACCACAACGAATACCTCCATCAACCACTATCAACCAACTACTCCAACGACCGCAATCTCCAGAGGCTACAATTTCCTTCTGTTTCATCATGTGGGCATTATGGCTAGCACGGAAAGACTTAATTTATGGAAGAAAACATAAACCTCCTGCTGAGACAGTCAAATCGGCGATACATATGCATCAAGAGTACACATGGGCGAACTCAGTACGACCTTCACCACTACCTGGCCTAAATCCTATACCAACCGTTACTTCACAGCCCGGTCAGACTAGAACTATCCAGGTCGGATGGAAACCACCAGATCCACAATGGATAAAAATCAACACCGATGGAGCAGCTTGCGGGCACCCGGGCCCAGCAGGAGGAGATTTTATTTGCAGAGACTCTACGACCTCAGTTATTGTTGCAATGGCTCAAACATTAGGGATCAGGACAGCCTTGATAGCAGAAACATGGGCACTATTCAGAGCTCTGAGAATGGTATCATCTCACCAATGGACTAAAGTTTATATTGAATCAGACTCGCAGGCGATGGTTCATTTTATCACTCAGACGACTGAACCTCCCTGATACCTAAAAGACATGATCAAGGAAATTAAAAAAAGACTGGAAGCAATTCCCCAATACAAAATTAAACACAACTACAGGGAAACAAACCAGGCAGCAGACGCTCTAGCCAACCATGCATCATATAGCAGTCAACAGGGAGTATTCCATCCTCACATTTGGGAATATTTTGTTCCAGAATTTTTGAAACAATTTGTAATAAATGATACCATGGGAACAACTTTCCCACGTATAATTTCGCTTTAGTTTTATTAATAAATTATGCTTCAAAAAAAATATGTATTGTTCGGAAAACAGCCTAACAGTGCCCCCATGACAACCCCTTTTCTCTTTTGACCTTATCTGTGTAATTCAAGTGAAAAGTCAACTTTGGTCAACCCTAACCAAAACCAATTTCTTTTTCTTTCTTTGCATCAATCACTGCTCAATTACCTTATCTTATTTTGTTCATTTTGTTGTTGTTTTCCGCTTCAATTTTAACCTGTTTTACTCTTTTAAACCCTAGTTTTTTTCATACTTATCCTTTGATGTCAATTTGTTTAATTCTAACCCTTCTTTTGATATAATCGAAACTTACAATGTTGGGGTTTTCTTCTCATCTCGTTGTTGTTTGATTCTGATTCCTTGTTTATTGATGTTAATATGTTTTTTGTTTCTTTGTTATCTTCCTCAGAGTTATGCATCCTTAAAGCCTGGATGTCAACATCTGTGGTTGCATCAATGTATATCATATTCAATTGGCTCAAATTTAGTTGGTTACAAGTTTGTTGGCTTATCTTATGCGGTGGTGCATCTCTATTATCATACTAAACGAGTTTTATCTTCAATTGATACATGGTATTTCAAGAATGGTCCTGCAAACTTTAATTATTGGCATTACACAGTAACTTCAACAACACCTGTTCGTCCTTTATATTACTCACCTTCTCTTTTATCAATACTTTTTAACACTTATCATTGAACCCTCATCAACATCTTTACACCTACCTGCTCTGCTTTTTCTTTAAACACCTTCTTAGACTACATTCTCAAGTCA
Organism: Papaver atlanticum; assembly: GCA_023531105.1. Taxonomy (NCBI): domain Eukaryota; kingdom Viridiplantae; phylum Streptophyta; class Magnoliopsida; order Ranunculales; family Papaveraceae; genus Papaver; species Papaver atlanticum. Next base: position 27,054 of record JAJJMB010002868.1, on the reverse strand, counting down.
CCTTTTAGTTATCTATATCCGTGATTTTTGTTTCACCTTCTTGCAATGTTTGATCATATTAATAATATCTCTCGACATATGGAAGGTACAATTTAGCAGATCATCCTTAAAAGGCTAGAGTTGTAACTCACTGTACTGCGACTCTATCTCAAGGTATTAAAGATTGGAAAATTTGTCTAGATGGTAAACTATCTGCTCCTTGCATCATGTTGTGGCAAAATGCTGAAAAAGCTGCTCGATTTATATGGCCTCATCTTAAACGGGATAACCGGGGGCAGCTTATGTTGAGATCTCTTGAACCTAATATTTTCGCTATTAGATTTTTTTTCAACCGAAGCTAAAAGATGTTATCCTTTTTGGTGGATCTTGAAATTTTGATGGATATCTCATTGTTCTTAGAGACTGGTATCCCTCTTATCCATATCAAAAATTGAACTTTAACACCTCCCCTTTTGGCTGAATACAAATATCTTCTCCCTGAATTCACATACCCAGAATCCTAAGTTTATTTGGTAATATTATTGGAGAAATTATTGTAGTTGAACCTGATGGTGTCCACCCTACTACTTCCGACAAATTTAGACACTGGTTGTGCTCAGAGTAACTACCCCAATGATAAAAGTTATTCATGTTGCAGGAGTTACAAAATGGGTTGATCTTACAAGCTATGTGATGAGTGTAAAGTTCCATCTCATGATACTAAACTATATCCATACCGAAAGAATCAGAGACTTAATACGGGAAGAACTGTGAGGCATTTTGGTCCTGCCTTGGAACCAGTTATTTTACCTGATGGAACCCATTAAGAATTTTTTAATCTATTTATGCAGCATGGTCATCAAAGAAGATCTTTCTTACAAGAACCTACTTTTTCTCACCTTGGTCCTTTAGATGGAATGCATATCTCCTACTTTACTACTACATATTCTCAATCTGATTCCTCAATGGCACTAGCTGATAGAGCAATGCCTCATAATCACAATGCTTTGGTTCGTGCAAGCTATAATTTTGGAGTTGGTTATTCGTACTTTCACCTGTCGCAAAAGAAAGAGAAACATGAATAATGTTGTTCTCTCTAATGAAGATTCTGATCAGGCTACTACTAGTAATCATGCTTCTACAAGTCATCATCACAATGTAGATGCACAAGCTTTAACTAGTCGTCAACGTGATGAGCAGTCTTTTATCGATCCCATGAGAGGAAATCGTTATTGGGAAGCACACAATAATAATAATTTTGAGCCAACTTCTTTGGACATTGATTCCTTAAGGAATTAGGCGCGTCGACTAACCAACTTCCAACTTTATTTAAAAGTGCGTGTGGCGTGTTTAAAGAGATTTGATTGGTCGATGGGAAATGGGCGGCCGGCAAGCAGCAACATGGAGCGTGGCCAGCCGGCCACAGGTGGCGCCTGCTAAAGCCAATCGGTCGGCCAAGCGGCGCGGCCACGCCTCCTTTTGCCGTTGCTCTTACTTGTCGCAGTTCCTCTTTATTTCTTGTTTTCTGATTTTGGTAGGATCTTGCTCCTACTGGCTCCATGATGGATCAATTTCCTAGCTTGTCTAGGTTTAGTTTCGACCAATAGGGTTCGAAATATCGCGCAGGGCGCAAAAACCCTAATTTTGCAAATTAATAAAATTAGGTTAGAAAGATTGAATTTTGTGAGCTGACACAAAATCAATCAATTTCTGGTGAATTTTGTGTGTTCATACAAAACCACTAATTATGTTTCAGAGGGCATCATAACCTTGCGTGCCTCTAATTGAGTATTTCCATGCATATCTTAATCCTGACACTTCGGGAAATTCATGCTACTCAGTTGCGAGCGAACATTAATTGTCATGTCATGTCAACATCAAGAGTTCGGCTGGGGAACATAGCATAGAATGAATACTCGGCAGGCTCCGACATTAGTGAGTAATGCAGCTAGGAGCTTAAATACTCTATACTAGTGAACAATTCATCTAGGAGCTTGAGTTTCAATATAATATGAAGAGAGACATAGGCACTCAGAAGATTCTGATATATTCTTCAAATTCCTTGTGGAATATAGACATATCAAGGTCTACTACTTTTGATGCCGGGTCAGGTAGACAGACTTTTATAGTTTTCGCCCTATACTAAAAACCACCGTCAACAGTAATCCAGGGAGTGGTCGCAAGTTCCATCAGATGATCTACATGTAAAACTTGTTGTTGATATATCCTCTATTTAATACTTAATGTATTCCCCTTTGTCAAAAAAATAAATAAAAATGTATTGTTTGTCAACCGGGAAATACTATATCGACAACGTTTTTTCATGACTTTGTAATTTTCTGCTGCTACCTCTAGATGTACTTTGGAAGAGCGCAATTACATGGTATTCCAACTATCTTTAAATTTCTTGAGATTGATGGTAGGAGGAAGAGAAAATCCTGTGAAAAAAGACCAAGTAGAAAATATTCAACTGGTTCTCCTTATACCAGAATTTGAAATGATAAGAATATATTTTTCCTGCGATACTTTTCTTCCTTCAAAGGAAATGCTTGTAGAAAGGTGCCGCATTGAGACTCCATAGAAGGAGTTCATCAGTGAAATTATGCTTTTATAGAAAATTCCTTTGGTTAAGGATGAAGGGAGAGCAAGATGCTGGTAGGGATTAAACTATTAGTATTATCCGTGGCTCCACATAGGTTGGTATTATCTAACGAGATCTTCTGGTAACTATAGTCAATACTGAATATGCATGTATTAGGGGCACATAAATATACTATAGTCAATACCGAACTGTTGTTGACGAAAAATTTCACTGATAGTCCACACCTTTGTTGAGTACAAAACTTTTCCAAATCCAAATCCAAAATCTTTTCCAGTAATAAGTACCGGGTCGACTGGATAATATCTCCCAAAAATATAACATAGGTTTTACGCCGGCCTGTCAAAGCCTTGCACAACTCGCACCAGGGCAAGCAAAATGAATTCACGAAACAATCAATAGCTGTAAAATCGAGTTTTTTACGGGCTCGTTTTATTTTTCAGAGTAGATTTTTTAACTAACAAAATGAATTGGTTCTAACTTCTCAATATGACCTTTACAATTTATTTCTTTTTCCAAACCTGAAACTGGAACATTTCAGAATTAAGCTAAAAATTTCCAACACAAAAGTAGGATATATGAAGTACAAACACAACCCTCACATTTCATATCCAGTGCATCTTTTAGGGCATCCAGAAGGAGGGTCAAACAAATGTGAACCAAGAAATTTATGGAATTATGCAGAGTAAAGATAATACAACAAGCTATCGTCGAATTTAACTTTGTTGAACCAAAAAAAATATAAATTTGTCAGATCAACAAACATAGAGACAAGCATATGTACAACAACTAATAACAATACTACTCAATGTTCCTAAAGCAATAAAATCATTGATGTCAGTTACGGCTAGTTTATGACAAGATACTAAATCTCCAGAACTTTGTCTTTGAAACCTTGGTGACCTACTAAAGTTATAAAAAAATAAAACACAAACTACAAGTCTAAAATTACTTGATCTATTTCCATGTAACGTTATGTATGCTCCAAACATTTATTCCAAAAATCTAGCATATCAACTCTTTGCCCGGACATCAGATAGTGCACAATATTCTTTGGGTTGTCCACTATGTCTACAAGGTAGGCAGCTAAATCACTATGTGAGCATTTCATTTAGTAAGTAAAGATGGGTTCGCCCAGTGAATTAAAAGTATGTAGTTGCACCTTGCTTGGATATACAGTTTTGAGTTTATAATAATAATGCAAGAATTATTGAAAAAGTTAGGTAACTAATAAATATTAAAGACAAGAGTAATAAGGTTGAATAGAATATGTACCTTCCGTAGAATGCTTCCCAATGCCAATGGCGAACACAAAGGGGACCTTATGAGGTCACAGGCCCCCATAGGATTTTGAGATCAATAAATACGTGTATAATTCTTTACGATTTGTAGTTTTGAACAAATCTTGTTGGCCCTTATAGAAATCTTGAGAATAAAAGAAGATACTCGTATATGTTTTATAATTTTAAAACTAATTTTATTTTTCGGACTACTAAAACCGAAATAAAATTATGGATCTTTATTATATTTTAATTCATATTTTCCTGAGAAAAACAAAATTTCCATATTAAGTAAGTTTTTTTTTTTTGCGGTGGTATCCAATTTCCAATTTGTATGAACTACATAGAGTATTTAATTTACTTTGAACTTGGTGCATGCATGAGATTCTTCCTTGTCTTGTATTCGTTTTTGATGCGAAAAGGGCAAAAATCATTAAACAAATATGTCATCAAGAAAGAAAAGAAGGAAGGAAAAAAAACAGAAATAATAAATGAAAAGAAACAACAAAGCCTGATAAGAAGCAATTCAGAACCTTCGGAAAAAAAAACATACAGAAAAAACTTCAATCAAGATCTACCTAAATTCTTGCATTTTCAAGAAATCCCAAGGTTATTAGAAGAAACAAAAAGCATCTCGCTTTCCAAATCTATATTTTCATCCTAAACCGAGCATTTGACAACATTAATTCATTCATCATTATATCAGGGCCGAAATCTCCAACACTATCATTATACTCAATCAGAGTTGTTTTTTGTCTCTAGAGGCTGCACAGGAACCGTCCCGTCCTGTGGAAACGTACCGGAACCGCTGTCAGACGGGACAAGTCCAAGTACCAAAAACTGGTACCGTGCCTAGAATAGGTACAAGTAACGGTTCCAGGCTATTCCCGTCCCGTAGTACCGAGCAACAAGTAATAACGTTTAATAATAGTTAGGGTTTTTGAAAACTAATTAGTTTTTGTTCATTTCTATTTAGTTTTTGTTGATTTTTTTAGATGTGAAACTGATTGTAATTTTAGGGTTTTTGATTTTAGGGTTTTGGAATTTTTGGTGTGGTTCATAACTTCATTTGAACTTAGAACTTAGAAGATTTTTTGCTTTATTTTCTTTTTTATAATTTTACATACGCTACGGGTAAAGAACCGGTACCGTCCCACCCCGTACCGAGTTAAACAGGTATAGGTCCCGTCCCGTCCCGTATTGCACAGGTATAGGTACAAGGTACAGGTACCGGCCATAGGGAGGTGCAGGTACTGAGCTAGGCAAAAACTCGTACCGTCCCGTCCCATGTGCAGCCCTATTTGTCTCTGCGCGAGGTTTTGTATTCTTACCAATAAGATCTCTACACATAGATTTCATGGGATGGTCAGAGATACCCATTATCTTACTAAAAGAAATTTGAGAACATATTCGAGCATAGATTTAGACCTCACTAATAGAGATAGTAGCCTCAGCCTCTTGGTCTTGCTTCAACTGTCTAGAAATAACATAAATAGAATTTGAAGGCAAACCCAAATCTTTTCCCATAATTTTCTTCTTCTTTTCCCATACAGTCCAACTCAAATCCATTTGCTGGAAGATCCACCTCCGAATTCTCCTTCCCATTAGAATTAAAAGTCAAATTTGGAGTTGAAAATCCCATTAACCACTGTATTGGATTTGATTGCACTAAGACTCCATCAAAATCATTTATCCTACTTCCATACTCCCATTATTTGTTTGATAATCTGACTCTCTATCAGAATCATCAGTAGTCTTCCATACTTTTTCATACCTTTTTTCTTTGTTAATGCCAACTTCTTTTCCAGCTTCATCTTCTCCCATATTCTTGGTTTATATTTACGATTTTCGTTGGTACGTGAATGAAAAATTCTATAGTTAGTATTTGCAACAATAGGCCCAGCTATAGAATTCGATCGAGAAACACTACAACTGACAATTACTTCACAATTTCAGTCTTATGGTCTAGGTCGTGACTCTTTGGAAAGCCTCAATCTAACGACCTAGTTTATAGTCATCTTTTCCATGTGGCTAGTTGTGAAGGGTGCCACTTCATATAGGACATACAAAAATAAGTTTAGTTTGAAACCAAGAGTCGAAGACAACTTGCATAAAAAACCCCAAGTTATTCTATTTTTCGAATAACCGAAATTTTTCACCATTGAATTCATTTTCTAGAAAAATAGGGTTTTGTTCTTCATCTTGTGTTCACCGCTTTTGAAGTATTCAACTACAGTGTTACTTTGAGAGGAATTGTTGTATCATACGAAACCATCACCATTAACTGTTAAGCAAAAGTATATAGGGCCGAGAAATTGCGTTTCAAGGATATAACGATCATCACATCAGTTAGTTGACTGATTCATTTTTTTTTCCAATTCATCTAATTTATTTTTTGATTCATGTCATTTTATAGAGCACGTGGAAGATAATATACTTACTTGCACAAATGGTTATTCAGTTGCATCAATTGGTTTTATATATTTGAGCATATGTATGTATCTTCAATTGTTGATCTTTTCTTATGGTTGTGTCATGCTTTTCTTAACGAATATGCGGGCCTTGTGTTTGAATTTCTACTAATCTAAGTTAAATTGATTTGGACCATATCGTGTGTGTAAAATTTCTACTAAGAATTATTATATAGTTATATATAAACTTTTATCCAATTCTAGTATCACAAGATACTTGTATGAATAACTAGTTTAAATCTTGTTTTAGGCAATTAATAATTTTGTGAGCGGATTTCATATCCACCATTTTCTTAATTCAGACACATAGGATTTTTATATCATTATTTTATATATTTGAATTTTCCTGTACTAATAACACGTAATGAAAAAAGAAATCTTCATAATTTTTTGCCGAAATAAAAAAAACAATTATATCATATATATGTCTCAGCAACTAGTTTTGCTGTCAATTTATCACAACGGACGACTTGTAATTTTCTTTATCATATACAGGTTTGAGATATACAGTAACTTAATTAGATCCAACGTAACATTTTTTTTCCTTCCTTTTTGCATATAATATTTCAGATGAAGAAATATTCGTAAAGAAGTATTTTCCTCCCCTTTAAAAGTATTACAACACGATCTGACATGAAGAAACTATTCTTAAAGAAGTATTTTTCTACTCTCAAGGCTACAAATATTCGTTAAAGAGATCAGTGGTATTTTGCAGGTTAACGGAGAAACTCTTTATGAGTACATAGAGAGGTACAAGAGATTATTGGCTATATGCCCACATTATCAGATTCCACCATAACTTGTTATCACGCACTTCTACAAAGGATTACTTGCACACGATAGGAACATGATTTACTAGGCTGGTTTCCTTATTTAGATATGTCAAAAAAAATAGTCTGGCTTCCATAAATGGAAAGTCAAATGTTATAAGTTTACTTGTCTATCCATGGAGGGACCACTTCTCTATATTCTTTTTCTCTCTTAACACAAAAAGGGGACCACTTCTCTCTCATTTTTTTCTCTCTGATATCAAATGAATGGGAACAAAGACCAATTAGGAAAAATAATGAAAAAGTGGCTACAATGATTAGTTTCCCTAATCTTTGCCTAAAGAGGAGAGAGTAATTAGGATCTTATTTTGGTTTTCCACATGCTGAGATTTTAATAGAAGATGAAGATTTAAAGTCCATGATTTTCAATTATACTAAAATAATCTGATTGAAATCCTTGATTAAAATATCAATTTAAATAGATTGAGAACTAAGTTTAATGATTGAGCTGATTGGATTGACTACGAGTATTAGAAAATCGAATTTTGGGTTTTCAAATTCAAGGGAAAAATTCGAACAGAGAAAAAAGAGAAGACGATAAAGGTGAGTTTTGTCCACAACATTAATAGGGTGTATAAAAATTTGAAAGGTTTGTATTTAATATTTGTATGAGTTTGTATTTAGTCACTGCCTTATTATTTACTTGGCTTTATATACAATCTATAAACAAAACCTCCCTTTGTGAAGTTTGACAACTAAATTTTTTGTGCTCCTCGTAGGAACTATTCTTATTTTCATTATGTTACTTGTTAATTGAGTGGAAATAAGATCACTAATTTGTTGCACCTACGACGTGCATGAGGTATTAAGTATATATCTATCATATAGTTACATACCCTAAAGCTCTTATTAGTTTCTGTCTTAAACGAAAACTAAGCATTTGCTAGTGAATGTCCCCCCATGTTGTTTTATAACTGTGGAAGGAAGTATAAAATTCTCATTTTTCCTAGCATTTTCATACTATAAAACTAGTCTTTTTCGGCTATGTGTACAAGTAGACTTCCCCTTTAAAATTGTTTAATAATATCAACCAAGAAATGGAACAGAAAAAATAATGAAAAAGCTATTATCATTGACTCAACAAAATGGAAATGTCTTAAAGTACAACGACAATAAAGTGCAATTGCCTAAAGTTCAAAACGGAACAAATTCTGAAAATTTTCTTACGGTTTCTAAAATCAGAAACCGAACCTCCATGGTATATAGCAGAAATGATTGCCGAAACCAAACAAAATACGTCAAATTCCAAAATGTGATATTCAACACAACCACATGGAGGGAAACCATGCAACAGATGGTTTAGCAAATCACACATCGGAAGAAAGTGAATTATAAAATCTCTCAACAATTATTTCGGAACATACAATTTCATCTTTCTTAAATGAAATTGTATTAACGGACTCTATGGGTATGATGCACCCTTGTATAGTCGTTTTTCAGTAGTGAAATTAATTTCGTACATCAAACAAAAACATATTTTATCTCAATATTCCAAATATTCCAAACATGCAGCAAATTGTATCCCAATTACGCATATAATAATCCCTCGGTATCAGAACCAAGTGATAAAAAAGGTAGAACAAAAAGATCTCAAATCTCACCTTAGTAGAAACAAAAACCCAATCAGAACACAAAAAACCAACACCAATGTGCATGCATACAATGATAATATACTTGACCTGGCAGTTGCGCATCCTACATTTCTACATTTTGGATTAGTAATGGAACTTATATTCTACCGTCCATAAAATCTTTCATTTTCAGATACGGGAACGTATTAATGCATCAAAACTTTAGTTTGGGGATGAACATTCGCCTATTTCTTCGTTACTAGAATCGTTAATTGTCGACTAATCTTACTTTAACGATTCTATTATATAACTCTTCAAAACCTACTTCGATTTTCTTCTTTTTCCCCAAACTTTTCAAAACTTTTTAATCTAGCTCACTATAATCGTTAAATCAACCTCTGATAACTAACCGCTTTAACAGGAAAAAGAAAAATCAGAAAGAAAAAAGAACTCTAATGTCTTTAATAGGGAGCGCCAAAACTATAAGGACATTTTGATCATTAAACAAAATACACGGATAATGGCCATTAGGATTTATTTGGTCATGCTTTTTTTTTTTAAGGATATTGTGATTTTATTTTGTTTTATTGTGTAACCCCAAAGAAATACCATTTAGCCTCGGGGTACACCAATAAAGTACTTTAACCTGTCCTTAGCAGTCAAGGGATTTGTCTAAATTGTCAGCAATCGCCACTTCTCATGGGCCTCGACCATGATCTTATATAGGTGCCTATAGCATAAGACCCATTAATCTATATAGGTGCCTATAACATAAGACCCATTAAATTTGAGGAACGTGTTTGCTATCAGCAATCGTTTTCCATTACTGCAAATCAAGAATACGTACATTCTTGATTCTAGGATTGTGCATATCATATGCTGGAATTAGGACCATGGAGTAAGTAATCTAGATCAACATAACATATCAAAAAGTTGGAGTAATTCTTCCTATCAACACTTGAATAACTTTGGGATTTTTCCGCCGGTTCTGTATTTCAAATGCAGCATAGTATAAATATCTACTTGAGCCACTCGGACAAGGTATGTATATTAAATTGTTCGATACCATCAACCAAGAAAATAAAAATAACAAAAATTAAAAAAAAATGAAAAATTAAATAAAGTAAGCTATAATTATTGCCAAAAATGTTCAGAATGTTCCAAAAAAATGCAAAGTAAGCTATAATAAATAGTACCTGACGGGCGTTCTGGTTTTTGAGCTAAAAGATAAGTACTTGCGCTCCCTTTATTCACCCACATGAGCAAAATAATTTCTTTCAAACCTTGTGTTGACAAGCTTAAAATTAGGTTAGCCAGCTGGAAAAATGTCCCCCATAACCTCGCTGGGAGACAAATCCTCATTAAAACAGTTACTTCCACTACTAGCATCTACCAAATGAACTGTTTAAAACTGCCAAAATAAACCTTTCAAGAACCAAACAAGATCCAAAGAGAGATTCCTTCTGGGGGAAAGACATGTTGGAGAAAAATGAGTTTTGATAAAATGTTTTTTGGTCTTGGTGTGGTTTGATCTTAGGACCTAAGGGTTCTATTAATACTCACTCATTTTCTTTGAGTGAATGAATCTCTTTAGTCCCACATTGGGTATACTAGAGAAGGAGCTCCACTATATACATTAGAAGATTTTCTTTTTATCATCTCCTTTCTTTGTTTTCGCGGCGTTTTTACTTCCATCCCTGTTGCTGAATTCAAGAATGGGTAATTTGCGTTGTGCTAACTCAAGTTATATCGGGCAGTTTTATCCTGGACACATCTTCGCTGTGAAAGGTTTAGCATTGCTCATCTCGAGTATACCCGCGAACTAATGTGTTAAGGACAACTTGTTGAACCTGTGATTCTGCCCTCGTCAAGACGGTAGAGTTGTTTCAGATTAGTTCTTTACATATTAATTTTGATACATCTAACGTGCTGTTCATTGTTGAAAGATCACAACAATACATAGATAACCCAAAAGCTTGGACTTCAGTATATAAACCCATGGATCTTGGTGGGTTGGGGTTCATCAACATGGAGCACTTAAACAGTGCCATGGTCACCAAAATTGGTTGGAGACTGGAAAGAGACAAGGAGTCTCTATGGTATCAACTTATGGATGCTAAAACCTAAAACCTAACTTGATTCACAAGAATCTTCTCCGATAAATACAACTCGAAAATCTGTTTTCAAAATACATTAGAAGCAATTCTTTTTATCATCTCCTTTCTTTGTTTTCGCGACGTTTTTACTTCCATCCTTGTTGCTGAGTTCAAGAGTGGGTAACTTGCGTTGTGCTAACTCAAGTTATATCGGGCAGTCTTATCCTGGACACATCTTCGCTGTGAGGGGTTTAGCATTACTCATCTCGAGTATACATGCGAACTAATGTGTTAAGGAAAACTTGTTGAACCTGTGATTCTGCCCTCGTCAAGCTGTTTCAGTAGAGTTGTTTAGGAGTAGTTCTTTACATATTATTTTTGATACATCGAACGAGTTGTTCATTGTTTCAAGATCACAACAAGACATAGATAACCCAAAATCTTGGACTTCAGTCTATAAAACCATGGATTTTGGTGGGTTTGGGTTCATCAACATGGAGCACTTCAACAGTGCCATGGTCAACAAAATTGGTTGGAGACTGGATAGAGAAAAGGACTCTCTATGGTATAAACTTATGGATGCTAAAACCTAACACCTAACTTGATTCGCAAGTATCTTCTCCTATGAATACAACTCAAAAATATGTTTTTAAAATAAATTAGAAGCAATTCTTTTTATCATCTAATTTCTTTGTTTTCGCGGCATTTTTACTTTCATCCCTGTTGCTGAGTTGAAGAGTGGGTAATTTGCGTTGTGCTAACTCAAGTTATATCGGACAGTCTTATCCTATACACATCTTCGTTGTGAGGGGTTTAGCATTACTCATCTCGAGTATACCCGCGAACTAATGTGTTAAGGACAACTTGTTTAACATGTGATTCTGCCCTCGTAAAGCTTTTTCGGTAGAGTTGTTTCAGATTAGTTCTTTACATATTATTTTTGATACATCTAACGTGCTGTTCATTGTTGCAAGATCACAATAAGACATAGATAACCAAAAAGCTTGGACTTCAGTCTATAAACCCATGGATCTTGGTTGGTTGGGGTTCATCAACATGGAGCACTTCAACAGTGCCATGGTCACCAAATTGGTTGGAGACTGGATAGAGACAAGGACTCTCTATGGTATCAACTTATTAATGCTAAAACCTAAAACCCAACTTTATTCGCAAGTATCTTCTCCTATAAATACAACTTTAAATTCTGTTTTCAAAATACATTAGAAGCAATTCTTTTTATCACCTCCTTCTTTTGTTTTCGCGGCGTTTTTACTTCCATCTCTGTTGCTGAGTTCAAGAGTTGGTAACTTACGTTGTGCTAACTAAAGTTATATCGGGCAGTCTTATCCTGGACACATCTTCGCTGTGCGGGGTTTAACATTACTCATCTCGAATATACCCGCGAACTAATGTGTTAAAGACAACTTGTTGAAACTGTGATTATGCCCTCGTCAAGTTGTTTCGGTAGAGTTGTTTCGGATTAGTTCTTTACATATTATTTTTTATACATTAAACGTGTTGTTCATTGTTGTAAGATCACAACAAGACATAGATAACCGAAAATCTTGGACTTATGTCTATAAATCCATGGATCTTGGTTGGTTGGGGTTCATCAAAATGGAGCACTTCAACAGTGCCATGGTCACCAAAATTTGTTAGAGACTTGATAGAGACAAGGACTCTGTATGGTATCAACTTATGGATGCTAAAACCTAAAACCTAACTTTATTCGCAAGTATATTCTTCTATAAATACAACTCGAAAATCTGTTTTCAAAATACATTAGAAGAAATTCTTTTTATCATCTCCTTTCTTTGTTTTCACAGCGTTTTTACTTCCATCACGGTTGCTGAGTTCAAGATTGGGTAACTTGCGTTGTGCTAACTCAAGTTATATCGGGAAGTCTTATCATGGACATATCTTCGCTGTGAGGGGTTTCGCATTACTCATCCCGAATATACCCGCGAACTAATGTGTTAAGGACAACTTGTTGAACCTGTGATTCTTCCCTCGTCAAGCTGTTTCGGCAGAGTTGTTTCGGATTAGTTCTTTACGTATTATTTTTGATATATCTAACGTGTTGTTCATTGTTGCAAGATAAAAACAAGACATAAATAACCCAAAAGCTTGGACTTCAGTCTATAAACCCATGGATCTTGGTAGGTTGGGGTTCATCAACATGGAGCACTTCAACAGTGCCATGGTCACCAAAATTTGTGTGAGACTGGAAAGATACAAGGACTCTCCACGGTATCAACTTATGGATTCTAAAACCTAAAACCTAACTTGATTCGCAAGTATATTCTCCTATAAATACAACTCGAAAATCTGTTTCAAAAATACATTAGAAGCAATTCTTTCTATCATCTCCTTTCTTTGTTTTCTCGGCGTTTTTACTTCCATCCTTGTTGCTGAGTTCAAGAGTGGGTAACTTGCGTTGTGCTAACTCAAGTTATATCGGGCAGTCTTATCCTGGACACATCTTCGCTGTGAGGGGTTTAGCATTACTCATCTCGAGTATACCCGCGAACTAATGTGTTAAGGACAGCTTGTTGAACCTGTGATTCTTCTCTCGTCAAGCTGTTTCGGTTGTGTTGTTTCGGATTAGTTCTTTACATATTATTTTTTATACATCTAACGTGCTGTTCATTGTTGCAAGATCACAATAAGACATAGATAACCCAAAAGCTTGGAATTCAGTCTATAAACCCATGGATCTTGGTGGGTTGGGGTTCCTCAACATGGAGTACTTAAACAGTGCCATGGTCACCAAATTGGTTGGAGACTGGATAGAGACAAGGACTCTGTATGGTATCAACTTATGGATGCTAAAACCTAAAACCTAACTTTATTCGCAAGTATATTCTCCTATAAATACAACTCGAAAATCTGTTTTAAAAATACATTAGAAACAATTCTTTTTATCATCTCCTTTATTTGTTTTCGAAGCGTTTTTACTTCCATCACTGTTGCTGAGTTCAAGAATGGGTAACTTGCGTTGTGCTAACTCAAGTTATATCGGGAAATCTTATCATGGACACATCTTCGCTGTGAGGGGTTTCGAATTACTCATCCCGAGTATACTCGCGAACTAATGTGTAAAGGACAACTTGTTGAACCTGTGATTCTTCCCTCGTCTATCTGTTTCGGTAGAGTTGTTTCGGATTAGTTATTTACGTATTATTTTTGATACATATAACGTGTTGTTCATTGTTGCAAGATAAAAACAAGACATAGATAACCCAAAAGCTTGGACTTCAGTCTATAAACCCATGGATCTTGGTAGGTTGGGGTTCATCAACATGGAGCACTTCAACAGTGCCATGGTCACCAAAATTGGTTGGAGACTGGAAAGATACAAAGACCCTCTACGGTATCAACTTATGGATTCTAAAACCTAAAACCTAACTTGATTCGCAAGTATATTCTCCTATAAATACAACTCGAAAATCTGTTTTCAAAATACATTAGAAGCAATTCTTTTTATCATCTCCTTTCTTTTTTTTGGCGTTTTTACTTCCATCCCTTTTGCTGAGTTCAAGAGTGGGTAACTTGCGTTGTGCTAACTCAAGTTATATCGGGCAGTCTTATCCTTGACACATATTCATTGTGAGGGGTTTAGCATTAATCATCCCGAGTATACCCGCGAACTAATGTGTTAAGGACAACTTGTCGAACCTGTTATTATTCCCTAGTCAATCTGTTTCGGTAGATTCGTTTCGGATTAGTTCTTTACATATTATTTTTGATACATCTAACGTGTTGTTCATTGTTGCAAGAGAACAACAAGACATAGATAACCCAAAAGCTTGGACTTCAGTCTATAAACCCATGGATCTTGGTGGATTGGGGTTCATCAACATGGAGCACTTAAACAGTGCCATGGTCACCAAAATTGGTTGGAGACTGGAAAGAGACAAGGAGTCTCTATGGTATAAACTTATGGATGCTAAAACCTAATACCTAACTTGATTCACAAGAATCTTCTCTTATAAATACAACTCGAAAATCTGTTTTCAAAATACATTAGAAGAAATTCTTTTTATCATCTCCTTTCTTCGTTTTCGCGGCGTTTTTACTTCCATCCTTGTTGCTGAGTTCAAGGGTGGGTAACTTGCGTTGTGGTAACTCAAGTTATATCGGACAGTCTTATCCTGGACACATCTTCGCTGTGAGGGGTTTAGCATTACTCATCTGGAGTATACACGTGAACTAATGTGTTAAGGAAAACTTGTTGAACCTGTGATTCTTCCCTCGTCAAGCTGTTTCGGTAGAGTTGTTTTGGATTAGTTCTTTACATATTATTTTTGATACATCGAACGAGTTGTTCATTGTTTCAAGATCACAAAAATACATAGATAACCCCAAAGCTTGGACTTCAGTCTATAAACCTATGGATCTTGGTGGGTTGGGGTTCATCAACAATTAGCACTTCAACAGTGCCATGGTCACCAAAATTGGTTGGAGACTGGAAAGAGAAAAGGATTCTCTATGGTATCAAATTATTGATGCTAAAACCTAAAACCTAACCTGATTCACAAGTATCTTCTCCTATAAATAAAACTAAAAAATCTGTTTTCAAAATAAATTAGAAGCAATTCTTTTTATCATCTAATTTCTTTGTTTTCGCGGCGTTTTTACTTCCATCCCTGTTGCTGAGTTGAAGAGTGGGTAACTTGCGTTGTGCTAACTCAAGTTATATCGGGCAATCTTATCCTATACACATCTTCGCTGTGAGGGGTTTAGCATTACTCATCTCCAGTATACCCGCGAACTAATGTGTTAAGGACTACTAGTTGATCCTTTGATTCTTCTCTCGTAAAGCTGTTTCGGTAGAGTTGTTTCGGCTTTACATATTATTTTTGATACATCTAATGTGTTGTTCATTGTTGCAAAATCACAATAAGACATAGATAACACAAAATCTTGGACTTAAGTCTATAAACCCATGGATCTTGGTGTGTTGCGGTTCATCAACATGGAGCACTTCAACAGTGCCATGGTCACCAAAATTGGTTGGAAACTGGATAGAGACAAGGACTCTGTATGGTATAACCTTATGGATGCTAAAACCTAAAACCTAAATTTATTCGTAAGTATTCTCCTATAAATACAACTCGAAAATCTGTTTTCAACATACATTAAAAGCAATTCTTTTTATCATCTCCTTTCTTTGTTTTCGCAACGTTTTTACTTCCATCACTGTTACTGAGTTCAAGAATGGGTAACTTGCGTTATGCTAACTCAAGTTATATCGGGAAGTCTTATCATGGACACATCTTCGCTGTGAGGGGTTTAGCATTACTCATCCCGAGTATACCCGCGAACTAATGTGTTAAGGACAACTAGTTGAACCTGTGATTCTTCCTTCGTCAAGTTGTTTCGGTAGAGTTGTTTCGGATTAGTTCTTTACGTATTATTTTTGATACATCTAACGTGTTGTTCATTATTGCAAGATCACAACAAGACATAGATTACCCAAAAGCTTGGACTTCAGTCTATAAACCCATGGATGTTTGTGGGTTGGGGTTCATCAACATGGAGCACTTCAATAGTGCCATGGTCACCAAAATTGGTTGGAGACTGGAAAGATACAAGGACTCTCTACGGTATAAACTTATGGATTCTAAAACCTAAAAAATCTAACTTTATTCGCAAGTATATTCTCCTATAAATACAACTCGAAAATATGTTTAAAAAATACATTAGAAGCAATTCTTTTTATCATCTCTTTTCTTTGTTTTAGTGGCGTTTTTACTTCCATCCCAGTTCTTTAGTTCAAGAGTGGGTAACTTGCGTTGTGCTAACTCAAGTTATATCGGGCAGTCTTATCCTGGACACATCTTCGCTGTGAGGGGTTTAGCATTACTCATCTCGAGTAAACACGCGAAATAATGTGTTAAGGAAAAGTTTTTGAACCTGTGATTCTGCCATCGTCAAGCTGTTTCGGTAGAGTTGTTTCGGATTAGTTCTTTACATATTATTTTTGATACATCGAACGAGTTGTTCATTGTTTCAAGATCACAAAAAGACATAGATAACCCAAAAGCTTGGACTTCTATCTATAAAACCATGTATCTTGGTGGGTTTAGGTTCATCAACATGGAGCACTTAAACAGTGCCATGGTCAACAAAATTGGTTGGAGACATGATAGAGACAAGGACTCTCTATGGTATCAACTTACGGATGCTAAAACTTAAAACCTAACTTGATTCGCAAGTATCTTCTCCAATAAATACAACTCGAAAATCTGTTTTCAAAATACATTAGAAGCAATTCTTTTTATCATCTCTTTTCTTTTTTTTCGCAGCGTTTTTACTTCCATCCCTGTTGCATAGTTCAAGAGTGGGTAACTTGCGTTGTGCTAACTCAAGTTATATCGAGCAGTCTTATCCTGGACACATCTTCGCTGTGAGGGGTTTAGCATTACTCATCCCGAGTATACCCGCGAACTAATGTGTTAAGGACAACTTGTTGAACCTGTTATTCTGCCCTCGTCAAGCTGTTTCGGTAGATTTGTTTCGGATTAGTTCTTTACATATTATTTTTGATACATCTAACGTGCTATTAATTGTTGCAAGATCAAAACAAGATATAGATAACCCAAAAGCTTGGACTTCAGTCTATAAACCCATGGATCTTTGTGGTTTGGGGTTCATCAACATGGAGCACTTCTACAGTGCCATGGTAACCAAAATTGGTTGGAGACTGGAAAGAGACAAGGATTCTCTACGGTATCAACTTATGGATACAAAAACCTTAAACCTTACTTGATTCTCAAGTATATTCTCCTATAAATACAACTCGAAAATATGCTTTAAAAATACATTAGAAGCAATTCTTTTTATCACCTCCTTTCTTTGTTTTCGCGGCATTTTCACTTCCATCCCTGTATCTGAGTTAAAGAGTGGGTAACTTGCGTTGTGCTAACTCAAGTTATATCGGGAAGTCTTATCCAGGACACATCTTCGCTGTGAGTGGTTTAGCATTACTAATCTCGAGTATACCAGCGAACTAATGTGTTAAGGACAACTTGTTGAACCTGTGATTCTTCCCTCGTCAACCTTTTTCGGTAGAGTTGTTTAGGATTAGTTCTTTACATATTATTTTTGATACATCTAACGTGCTGTTCATTGTTGCAAGATCACAACAAGACATAAATAACCCAAAATCTTGGACTTCAACAGTGCCATGGATCTTTGTGGGTTGGGGTTCATCAACATGGAGCACTTCAACAGTGCCATGGTCACAAAAATTGGTTGGAGACTTGAAAGAGACAAGGACTGTCTATGGTATCAACTTATGGATGGTAAAACCTAAAACCTAACTTGATTCGCAAGTATCTTCTCCTATAAATACAACTCGAAAATAAGTTTTCAAAATACATTAGAAGCAATTCTTTTTATCACCTCCTTTCTTCGTTTTCGCGGCGTTTTTACTTCCAGCCTTTTTGCCGAGTAGAAAAGTGGGTAACTTGCGTTGTGCTAACTCAAGTTATATCGGGCAGTCTTATCCTGGACACATCTTCGCTTTGAGGGGTTTAGCATTACTCATCTCGAGTATACCCGCGAACTAATGTGTTAAGGACTACTAGTTGAACCTTTGATTCTGCTCTCGTCAAGCGGTTTCGGTAGAGTTGTTTCAGATTAGTTCTTTACATATTATTTTTGATACATCTAATGTGCTATTCATTGTTTAAAGATCACAACAAGACATAGATAACCCAAAATCTTGGACTTTAGTCGAGAAACCCATGGATCTTTGTGGGTTGGGGTTCATCAACACGGAGAACTTCAACAGTGCCATGGTCACATAAATTTGTTGGAGACATGAAATAGACAAGGAGTCTCTATGGTATCAACTTATGGAATCTATAACCTTAAAACCTAACTTGATTCGCCTGTATTTTCTCCTATAAATATAACTCGAAAATATAAGAAATACTTTTTATCACCTCCTTTCTTTGTTTTCGCAACGTTTTTACTTCCATCCCTGTTGCTGAGTTCAAGAGTGGGTAAATTGTGTTGTGCTAACTTAAGTTATATCGGGCAGTCTTATTCTTGACATATCTTCCCGGTGAGGGGTTTAGCATTACTCATCTCGAGTGTACATGCAAACTAATGTGTTAAGGAAAACTTGTTGAACCTGTGATCCTGCCCTCGTCAAGCTGTTTTGGTAGAGTTGTTTCAGATTAGTTCTTTACATATTATTTTTGATACATCTAACATGCTGTTCATTGTTGCAAGATCACAACAAGACATAGATAACCCAAAACCTTGGACTTCAGTCTATAAACCCATGGATCTTAGTGGGTTAGGGTTCATAAACATGGAGCACTTAAACAGTGCCATGGTCACCAAAATTGGTTGGAGACTGGAAAGAGACAAGGAGTCACTATGGTATAATCTTATGGATGCTAAAACCTAAAACCTAACTTGATTCACAAGAATCTTCTCCTTTAAATATAACTCGAAAATCTGTTTTCAAAATACAATAGAAGCAATTCTTTTTATCATCTCCTTTCTTTGTTTTCGCGGCGTTTTTCCTTCCATCCCTGTTGCTGAGTTCAAGAGTGGGTAACATGCGTTGTGCTAACTACAGTTATATCGGGCAGTCTTATCCTGGACACATCTTCACTGTGAGGGGTTTAGCATTACTCATCTCGAGTATACATGTGAACTAATATGTTAAGGAAAACTTGTTGAACCTGTGATTCTGCCCTCGTCAAGCTGTTTCGGTAGAGTTGTTTCGGATTAGTTCTTTACATATTATTTTTGATACATCGAACGAATTGTTCATTGTTTCAAGATCACAACAAGACATAGATAACCCAAAAGCCTTGACTTCAGTCTATAAAACCATGGATCTTGGTGGGTTTGGGTTCATCAACATGGAGCACTTCAACAATGCCATGGTCAACAAAATTGGTTGGAGACTAGATAGAGATAAGGACTCTCTATGGTATCAACTTATGGATGCTAAAACCTAAAACCTAACTTGATTTGCAAGTATCTTCTCCTATAAATACAACTCGAAAATCTTTTTTCAAAATAAATTAGAAGCAATTCTTTTTATCATCTAATTTCTTTGTTTTCGCGGCATTTTTACTTCCATCCCTGTTGCCGAGTTGAAGAGTGGGTAACTTGTGTTGTGCTAACTCAAGTTATATCGGGCAGTCTAATCATATACATATCTTCGCTGTAAGGGGTTTAGCATTACTCATCTCGAGTATACCCGTGAACTAATGTGTTAAGGACAACTTTTGAACATGTGATTCTTCCCTCGTCAAGATGTTTCGGTAGAGTTGTTTTGGATTAGTTATTTACATATTATTTTTGATACATCTAACGTGTTATTCATTGTTGTAAGATCATAATAAGACATAGAAAACCCAAAAGCTTGGACTTCAGTCTATAAACCCATGGATCTTGGTGGGTTGGGGTTCATCAACATGGAGCACTTCAACAGTGGCATGGTCACCAAAATTGGTTGTAGACTGGATAGAGACAAGGACTCTCTATGGTATCATTTTATGGATGCTAAAACCTAAAACCTAACTTTATCCGCAAGTATATTCTCCTATAAATAGAACTCAAAAATCTGTTTTCAAAATACATTAGAAGCAATTCTTTTTATCATCTCCTTTCTTTTTTTTCGCGGTGTTTTTTCTTCCATCCCTGTTGCTGAGTTTAAGAGTGGGTAACTTGCGTTGTGCTAACTCAAGTTATATCGGGCAGTCTTATCCTGGACACATCTTCGCTGTGAGGGGTTTACCATTAGTAATCTCGAGTATACACGCGAACTAATATGTTAAGGAAAAGTTGTTGAACCTGTGATTCTGCCCTCGTCAAGATGTTTCGGAAGAGTTGTTTCGGATTAGTTCTTTACATTTTATTTTTGATACATTTAACGTGCTGTTCATTGTTGCAAGATCACAACAAGACATAGATAACCCAAAAGCTTAGACTTCAGTCTATAAACCCATGGATCTTGGTGGATTGGGGTTTATCAACATGGAGCACTTAAACAGTGCCATGGTCACCAAAATTGGTTGGAGACTGGATAGTGACAAAGATTCTCTATGGTATCAAATTATGGATGCTAAAACCTAAAACCTAACTTTATTCGCAAGTATATTCTCCGATAAATACAACTCGAAAATCTGTTTTCAAAATACATTAGAAGAAATTCTTTTTATCATCTCCTTTCTTTGTTTTCGCAGCGTTTTTACTTCCATCACTGTTGCTGAGTTCAAGATTGGGTAACTTTCGCTGTGCTAACTCAAGTTATATCGGGAAGTCTTATCATGGACACATCTTCGCTGTGAGGGGTTTAGCATTACTCATTCCGAGTATACCCGCGAACTAATGTGTTAAGGACAACTTGTTGAACCTGTGATTCTTCCCTCGTCAAGCTGTTTCGGTAGAGTTGTTTCGGATTAGTTTTTTACATATTATTTTTGATACATCTAACGTGTTGTATATTATTGCAAGATCACAACAAGACATAGATAACCCAAAGGATTGGACTTAAGTCTATAAACCCATTGATATTTGTGGGTTGGGGTTCATCAACATGGAACACTTCAACAGTGCCATGGTCACCTAAATTGGTTGGAGACTGGAAAGAGAAAAAGGACTCTCTACGATATCAACTTATGGATGCTAAAACTTAAAACATAACTTTATTCGCAAGTATATTCTCCTATAAATACAACTCGAAAATCTGTTTTAAAAATACATTAGAAACAATTCTTTTTATCATCTTCTTTCTTTGTTTTCGCGGCGTTTTTACTTCCATCCCTGTTGCTGAGATCAAGAGTGGGTAACTTGCATTGTGCTAACTCAAGTTATATCGGGAAGTCTTATCCTGGACACATCTTCGCTTTGATGGGTTTTGCATTACTCATCTCGAGTATACCCGCGAACTAATGTGTTAAGGACTACTAGTTGAACATTTGATTCTGCTCTCGTTAAGCTGTTTCGGTAGAGTTGTTTCGGATTAGTTCTTTACATATTATTTTTGATACATCTAACATGTTATTCATTGTTGCAAGATCACAACAAGACATAGATAACCCAAAAGATTGGACTTCAGTCTTTAAACCCATGGATATTGGTGGGTTGGGGTTCATCAACATGGAATACTTCAACAGTTCCATGGTCACCCAAATTGGTTGGAGACTGGAAAGAAACAAGGACTCTCTACGATATCAACTTATGGATGCTAAAACCTAAAACCTAACTTGATTCGCAAGTATATTCTCCTATAAATACAACTCTAAAATCTGTTTTAAAAATACATTAGAAACAATTCTTTTTATCATCTCCTTTCTTTGTTTTCACGGCGTTTTTACTTCCATCCCTGTTGCTGAGTTCAAGAGTGGGTAACTTGCGTTGTGCTAACTCAAGTTATATCGGGCTGTCTTATCCTGGACACATCTTCGCTTTGAGGGGTTTAGCATTACTTATCTCGAGTATACCCGCGAACTAATGTGTTAAGGACTACTAGTTGAACCTTTGATTCTGCTCTCGTCAAGCTGTTTCGGTAGAGTTGTTTCAGATTAGTTCTTTACATATTAATTTTGATACATCTAATGTGCTATTCATTGTATAAAGATCACAACAAGACATAGAAACCCATGAATCTTTGTGGGTTGGGGTTCATCAACATGGAGAACTTCAACAGTGCCATGGTCACATAAATTTGTTGGAGACATGAAATAGGAAAGGACTCTCTATGGTATCAACTTATGGATGCTAAAGCCTAAAACCTAACTTTATTTGCAAGTATATTCTCCTATAAATACAACTCGAAAATATGTTTTCAAAATACATTAGAAGCAATTCTTTTTATCACCTCCTTTCTTTGTTTTCGCGGCGTTTTTACTTCCATCCCTGTTGCTGAGTTCAAAATTGGGTAACTTGAGTTGTGCTAACTCAAGTTATATCGGGCAGTCTTATACTGGACACATCTTCGCTGTTAGGGGTTTTGCATTACTCATCTCGAGTATACCCGCGAACTAATGTGTTAAGTAAAACCTATTGAACCTGTGATTCTGCCCTCGTCAAGCTGTTACGGTAGAGGTTTTTCGGATTAGTTCTTTACATATAAATTTTGATACATCTAACATGTTGTTCATTGTTAAATTATCACAACAACACATAGATAACCCAAAAGGTTGTACTTCAGTCTATAAACCCATGGATATTGGTTGGTTGGGGTTCACCAACATGGAGCATTTCAAGAGTTCCATGGTCAATAAAATTTGTTGGAGACTGGAAAGAGACAAGGACTCTCTATGGTATCAACTTATGGATGCTTAAACCTAAAACCTAACTTGATTCGCAAGTATCTTCTCCTATAAATACAACTTGAAAATATGTTTTCAAAATACATTAGAAGCAATTCTTTTTATCATCTCCTTTCTTTGTTTTCGCGGTATTTTTACTTCCATCCCTGTTGCTGAGTTCAAGAGTGGGTAACTTGCGTTGTGCTAACTCAAGTTATATCGGGCAGTCTTATCCTGGACCTCAGAAATGCACCGGAAGCACCCCAAAAATGTGTCGGAGGAACCCCGGAAAAATTACTATTTACGCCCAAAAATTACTATTTGCACCCCATAAGACAAGTGCTAAAGGGACACCCGTGCAGGATTAGGGGGAGGACATGTTCTTCTCAAATTCAAAAAAATATTTTTGGCGGGAAAATATTCCCTTTCACTGGCAGAATTTCAATCGGATGTTTGGACGTGATTTAGTGAGATTCAATCCCTTAAACTTAGTGGGTAGATGTGATATGACTATAGAAATCTAGTATGGGTGATTTTATCGATCAAATTTGGCTAGATAACTTGTTTTAATCCAAACAGGGAGTTGGAGGAAAAACATGAGCTTGCACGAGTTGTGAGAAATTTAAACGTGTACTGCACGTGTTTGGAAGACTCAATATATATCTTGGAGCGTGAAGAAGGTATAGAATGAAAGAAATACAGCTGCATGCGCGTGGAAGATCAAAAAATGGAAATTATTACCGTGAGAATAAAAATAATAAAGAGAAGATTTTTTTAAGTTATGGAGGAGATTCGATGCATATTTCGGGTATAAATAGATTACCCAGGTCATATAGAAGGGGTGTAGAGAGTTTGGGGTCGAGAGGAGAGCTCAGGAGGCGTGAATCAAGAGTTTTCAGAACTCTGTTGTTGTTGCTGCTGCTGCTCGTGAAGAACAGGGAAACAACGACGGTTTCTTCAACTGGTTGTAACAGTTTCTTCAGCTGGTTTGCAACATTTATCTTCGTTGTAACAGTTTCTTCATCCCCTTCTGCAACATTTATCTTCAGATTTGTAACGATTATCTTCATCATAACAGTTGAGAGTTGAAACAGTCGGTTTGTAACGCACCTGTGCTGTTGCAGATTTCCTGTTTCATTATTTTCTCTTCTTGTAAACACTTTTTGAGCCATGAATACATATTTTTAGTGTGTTTTTGACATGATGAGTTAAACCCCAACACTGGGAAGACGGAGGAGGCCGAACTTCATAAATGGGTAAATTTATTTTTATTCTTTTTATGACTTTTGCATTAAAATTAATTGAAATATGATTTGATTAAATTGGTTGTCATTTGATTAGATGGGTCATGCTTAGCTTAGGTGATTTGATGTCCCATGCTTAACATTTACAATCAATGTTTTGAGAATCTACCTTGATAAAAATAGAGTCCATGTTTATATTTCTTGAGTTAAAATTGTTGAGAATAAATAAGTGAACCTTATATTATAAAGATTGGCTAAATCCTTAGTCCCAATACCTCTCGCCCATTGTTAAATATCTTTATATATCTTTATTTAGTATTTTTAAAAACTTAATCTCTACAAATCCGAGTGAACGACAACCTCATTTCTTACCACTATCTAAAATTACATCATTACTCATCTCGAATATACCCGCGAACTAATGTGTTAATGACAACTTGTTGAACCTGTGATTCTTCGCTCGTCAAGCTGTTTCGGTAGAGTTGTTTCGGATTAGTTCTTTACATATTATTTTTGATACATCTAACGTACTGTTTATTTTTGCAAGATCACAACAAGACATAAATAACCCAAAAGCTTGGAATTCATTCTATAAACCCATGGATCTTTGTGGGTTGGGGTTCATCAACATGGAGCACTTCAACAGTGCCATGGTCACAAAAATTGGTTGGATACTTGAAAGAGACAAGGACTCTCTATGGTATCAACTTATGGATGCTAAAACCTAAAACCAAACTTGATTCACAAGTATCTTCTCCTATAAATACAACTCGAAAATATTATTTCAAAATACATTAGAAGCAATTCTTTTTATCACCTCCTTTTTTTTTTTGCGGCGTTTTTAGTTCCATCCCTTTCGCGTAGTTCAAAAGTGGGTAACTTGCGTTGTGCTAACTCAAGTTATATCGGGCAGTCTTATCCTGGACACATCTTCGCTGTGAGGGGTTTAGCATTACTCATCTCGAGTATACCCGCGAACTAATGCGTTAAGGACAACTTGTTGAACCTGTGATTCTTCCCTTGTCAAGCTGTTTCGGTAGAGTTGTTTCAGACTAGTTCTTTACATATTATTTTTGATACATCTAACGTGCTGTTCAATTTTGCAAGATCACAATAAGACATAGATAACCCAAAAGCTTTGACTTTAGTCTATAAACACATGGATCTTGGTGGGTTGGGGTTCATCAACATGGAGCACTTCAACAGTGCCATGGTCACCAAAATTAGTTGGAGACTGGAAAGAGACAAGGAATCTCTATGGTATCAACTTATGGATACTAAAACATAAAACCTAACTTTATTCGCAAGCATCTTCTCCTATAAATACATCTCGAAAATATGTTTTCAAAATACATTAGAAGCAATTCTTTTTATCACCTCCTTTCTTTGTTTTCGCGGCATTTTTACTTCAATCCCTGTTGCTGAGTTCAAAAGTGGGTAACTTGCGTTGTGCTAACTCAAGCTATATCGAGCAGTCTTATACTAGACACATCTTCGCTGTGAGGGGTTTAGCATTACTCATCTCGAGTATACCCTCGAACTAATGTGTTAAGGACAACTTGTTGAACCTGTGATTCTGCCCTCGTTAAGCTGTTTCGGTAGAGTTTTTTCGGATTAGTTATTTACATATTATTTATGATACATCTAACGTGTTGTTCATTGTTAAATTATCACAACAAGACATAGATAACCCAAAAGGTTGGACTTCAGTCTATAAACCCATGGATCTTTGTGGGACGGGGTTCATCAACATGGAGCACTTCAAAAGTGCCATGGTCAACAAAATTGGTTTGAGACTGGAAAGAGACAAGGACTCTCTATGGTATCAACTTATGGATGCTAAAACCTAAAACCTAAATTGATTCGAGAGTATCTTCTCCTATAAATACAACTCGAAAATCTGTTTTAAAATTACATTATAAGCAATTCTTTTTATCATCTCTTTTCTTTGTGTTCGCGGCATTTTTACTTCCATCCATGTTGCTGATTTCAAGAGTGGGCAACTTGAGTTGTGCTAAATCAAGTTATATCGGGCAGCCTTATCCTGGACACATATTCGCTGTGAGGGGCTTAACATTACTCATCTCGAGTATACTCGCGAACTAATGTGTTAAGGACAACTTGTTGAACCCGTGATTCTTCCCTCGTCAAGCTATTTCGGATTAGTTCTTTACATATTATTTTGATACATCTAATGTACTGTAAATTTTTGTAGGATCACAACAAGACATAAATAACCCAAAAGATTGGACTTCAGTCTATAAACCCATGGATCTTGGTAGGTTGGGGTTCATCAACATGGAGCACTTCAACAGTGCCATGGTCACAAAAATTAGTTTGATACTTGAAAGAGACAAGGACTCTCTATGGTATCAACTTATGGATGCTAAAACCTAAAATCTAACTTGATTCGCAAGTATCTTCTACTATAAATACAACTCGAAAATATGTTTTCAAAATACATTAGAAGCAATTCTTTTTGTCACCTCATTTCTTTGTTTTCGTGGCATTTTTACTTCCATCCCATTTGCTTAGTTCAAATGTTCGTAACTTGCGTTGTGCTAACTCAAGTTATATCGGACAGTCTTATCCTGGACACATCTTCGCTGTGAGGGGTTTAGCATTACTATCCTCGAGTATACCCGCGAACTAATGTGTTAAGGAAAACTTGTTTAACCTGTGATTCTTCCC
>JAJJMB010002844.1:0-15472 GCA_023531105.1 Papaver atlanticum | reverse complement strand
GTAAATGGTGCTGGTGGTGGTCATAATCCCTAATAAGTCATCAGTCTTTTAGTGTATTTCTTCAATAGTTAATTCATGTTGAACATGATGTGTTATTATTTATTTTTTTGATCACATGATGTGTTATTGTTAACCACTTCCTAGGACTATTTAGGAATCCTAGCATAAAAAAATTAGAATGAGTTAATGACTTAATGTGATCAAGAATTAGGTGAAGATATATACCAACTAAAGCGAAAACTACGTAATGGAGAACATCATCTTTCAGAAGAAAAAAAGCATCCCTCGGGTCTTATACCTAGTTAGCAATTCGGGGTTCGGCAAATGTACGGAACGACAAATGTACGAGTATTATTCAGATTCGTAAAAATCAAATCCATTCCAAAATACGGTCAACTGTTCGTGATTCGGCAGTAACACGGAATGACATACGTAGGTGTATTTGTTTTACTAATTTGAGTTCGGTATTGGATACCAGATGTGTTTTTGTTAATTCAGAAGCAAAATATTTTTGGCTTGCTTCACAAAAAGTCAATTTTTTTGCTTCTAGAGGTCATTCTGAAACTGTGTACCCAAACTAACTTCTAACTTTCTGTTTACATAAGTCAAAAACAACTCGAAGTGACATCCAAAAAGGTGTTTAGCGTGTTTGGATACCAGAAGAAGTCAAATTATTCAGTTATGGGACAGGAACACTGACTACTTCCACGGAGCCACTAAATGCAGAACAAGGAGGAATAAAATAAATACTATCCAAAATGAAGCAGGTGATTGGGTATCTGACTATCAGGAGCTAATAGCTTGCTTCACCAACCACTTCCCCAAAATGGCTACCGCTGAGCCCATTACCATAAGCCCTGAAATCATAAACCTTATACCAACTACCATCACACACCATGACACCATCTCCATAAAAAGAACCCCAGATATGGTTGAAATAGAGAACATTGATTCCAGTATCGCAGGTGATAAAGCTCCAGGACCTGATGGTTTCCTAGCAAATTTCTTCCAAGCCAATTGGAATATTTTGGTTACTGACATAGTTAAGATGGTTCAACACTTTTTCCTCTGGTCACATGCTCAAAGAAATGAACTCCACTTTCATCTCTCTCATACCCAAAACTGATACCCCTTCTTCTCCTAGCCATTTCAGACCCAATAGCCTTTGCAATACAACCTATAGGATCATATCCAAACTTATAGTTCAGAGAATGAAACCTTACCTTAACAAGATCATCTCCCCCTACCAATCTGCTTTTATACCTGGTAGACAAATTTCTGACAATATCGCTATAGCTCATGAGATAATTCATTCCATGAGGTCTAAAAGAGGAAAGAAATGAGAAAATGGTAATATGGGTATCAAAATTGACATGGCTAAAGCTTTTGACACTGGGAATTACTTATAGCCATAATGAAGAAAATTGGTTTTAACTCCCACTGGTGTGGATTAATTCACCAGTGTATTTCTACTACCACCTCTGCTGTACTTGTAGATGGTTCTCCTGATAAGTTTTTCAACACCTGTAGATGTTTAAGGAAAGGTGATCCTCTGTCACCTTATCTTTTCCTCTTCCGCATAGAAGCACTATCAAGAACTCTATCCCAAGCTCAGGATATGGGGATAATTAATGGCATAAAAATCTGCAAGAATGCTCCATCCATCAACCACCTCTTCTTTGCTGATGACTGAAAGGATCCTGCAAATCCAATAAGACTGAAAGCCAGAACCTAATGGATATCTTTCAAGTACAACCTCTGGCCAGCTAATAAACTTAAACAAGTCTGGTATATTCTTCAATAACAACACAAATCCCACTCTAAACACCACTATCAGCAACAACATGGGAGTCCAAGTTCTTCAACTTCATGACAAATACCTTGGTTCTCTTCTGTTTAGCCATAGAAACAAGATTATATCCTTCAGGCCTGGAGTGGAAAAACTGAAATAAAGATTGATCAGCTAGAAAAATAGCCCTTTGAATCCTGCTGGTAGACATGTCCTCATAAGCTCTGTCACCTCCACTACAAGCATTTACCATATGAACTGCTTCAAGCTGCCCAAGCAAACCTGTCAAGATCTCAACAAGCTACAAAGAGATTTTTTCTAATAATTTTTTTTAGAAAACCCAAAAAGTTACTATCCAAAAGCTTGGACAGCTGTTTGCAAGCCCAGGGACTTGGGAAGTTTGGGTTTCATGAATATGGAGTTATTCAATACTTATATGATAACAAAAATTGGTTGGAGATTAGAGAAGGAAAATGACTCTCTCTGGTTCCAACTCATGGATGCTAAGTATCTCATTGGTAGAAATGTTCTCAATATGGACACTAAACCCAAAGATGGAGACTCTTGGATATGGAAAGGTATCCTAGAGGGTATAAATAACATCCAGCATCATAGTTCCTGGAGAATTGGGAATGGAAAAAAAAGAATCTGGGAAGACATCTGGATTCCCTCAATCTCTTCTCTAATTCCTAAACCTGCTGCTTCCCCTGAAGAGATCACTTTGGTTGAGCATCTCCTCTTACCCTCTGGTGATTGGAACACCAACCTCATTACCACTTGGATTACTACTGGCATTGCTGAATAAATCCACAAAATTATCAATCATCCTGAGGATGAAGATACAATTTTGTGGAATCTTACTTACTTTGGGAATGTCACAGTAAAATCTCTATAGAAAGCTAAAATGGATCATCTTTACAGAAATGACACTCAATCTAGCAATTGGAAGACTCTGTGGAAAATGGACATTGCTCCAGGTATCCAAATTTTTCTTTGGAAATGTGCTCATGGGATTCTTCTTACAAATGCTAAAAATGCAAGCATTCTGCACTATATTGACCCCATATGCAAGTTATGCAACCGTGGGGAGGAAACGATGATACATACGTTTCTAAATTGTCCTGCTGCTACTTCTGTGTGGCAATTACTTCTTGGAGCTTCACATGGAATGTTTTATTGCA
Organism: Papaver atlanticum; assembly: GCA_023531105.1. NCBI lineage: Eukaryota > Viridiplantae > Streptophyta > Magnoliopsida > Ranunculales > Papaveraceae > Papaver > Papaver atlanticum. The sequence goes on along the minus strand of JAJJMB010002844.1, from coordinate 12,502 downwards.
ACACAAACTTCTTGGACTGGTTAAACACTTGGTTTACCTCTGAAACAACTAGTAAGAGAAGCAGAATCTATGCTACTTCTTGCTGGTTCATTTGGAAGGCTAGATGTGACTTTATCTTGAAGCACATCAATCCTAATACAAGAAATACTACTATTAGCATCCAAAAAATTATAACATAGTACACAATCTGACACATCATATTCTCAGTCAGACCCATCATTCTCATAATAGTAGCACTATTATACCAGATGATGCCAACTACTCCTTTGACTCTGATCAAAGAGGAGATTATTGAATCCAAATACAAATCTGCACTTTGCAAGATCCTAAAACTTTATATTACTTCACTGCACGTACTGCTAAGGATTTTGCAGGAAACACCATTGGAACTAGAGGATATCCAGGACACAATGGAGAATGGGGGGCAACAGGAGGAGCTGATATAGCTTTCGAATGGGCCAAAGGAATGCAACACATCAATGTAGAAATCCAAGCAGATTGCTGGAAAATAATAGATCGGTTGCAAGATACTATATCACAATGTTGTTCAAGGAAGATATCATCTAAGTTACCATGAAACTCTTAGAAGTCAAACGAATGCTGAAATAGATATTCAACGGCACATTATTTCTTTTGTTTTAGTTGGTCTTACTCCTATCCACAGACTTCATAACTTAAGTTCCTTTCATTTAGCTATGCATTGTAAAAACTCGATATTTAGGAGTGGTGGTGCTACATTGACCACCACCTCCCCTGTGTACTCTCCTTAGGCTTTCTGCCTAAGTTTTTTTTTTTTTTTTTTTTAATAAAATAAAATAAAAATCGCTTACCGAAAAAGCAACATTAAAACGCCTAACCCGAAAAGCAAAATCGTTGTGTCAAAAGACTCGGAACACCTTTTTGTTGAATCACAAGTAGAAGTACCGAAGTACCGAACCAACTCATTTTCTCCCATCTTTTTTTCCATAAGCAAACCTCATTTATCCTCCTTAAACCATAGAAAAGAAATAGTGATTCAATTAACCATTACTCTTCTCTAATCAAAGATTTCATGATGGGAAGATTTTACGATCTTCCAAAAGAGATTACCTTCAAAATTCTAACTCGATTACCAACTGAATTTGTTCTGGAGTCTAAATTGGTTTTAAAAACATGGAGAGATCTTGTTCAATGGAAAAATATTAAATTGGCCGGACCAAGTTTGGGTTCGCCCAGTATGCGAACAGGTACGCATACCATCCAAACTCAGTTAAATCCCGGAACTTGAAACTCACGCCAGTACGCATACTTAGTTCTCGGACTTTCATAAACCAACCAGTACGCATACTATGGTTCCCAAACTTGGAATATCTTGCAATAGTTAGCATACAAGTACGCATACTGTGCTATATCCAATCATGGTTATTTGTTCTAAACTCCCATTTCAATCATTAAACATTATTAAAAGACGACAATAGCTGTCTCACACAAACTATTAGCTTCGAAGCAATTTTCAAGTGATCGAATGATCAATACGAAACATTCCGAGTCTACATCAAATGACTGTCTTACACAAATCATGTAAGATGTTACAAGGCAACTCTTGCTTGACTACTGTTATTAGTGTTCCATTTCTTTATAACTGCAGTAATTAAAATTATAATTCATTTTTCGTCAACCCTTGAGTTTAAGGACCCAAAATGTGGTTGATTTTAAGGACGGCAAATGGGACGTGGCGGCTGATCACAGTCACCGGACAAGTTAAGGTTTGTTAAGAATTATTAATAGAATATGATTAATTTTGTCCGAATGCAGTAGTTAAGAACGCTCGTTTGTTTGCATCTTTTTCATGATGGCAGTGTTCATGTCACCTAGCTAATGGCAAAGGCATCATTTTTTTCTTGACCGGGGAAGGTGGATTAATATCATTCTGATAATGACTACGATTGAGGTTAATGTAGAAATTGCTCGGAGAAAAACAAATACTCCCTCCGTCCCTAAATAGATGACCTAGTTCAAGTTTACAAGGTAAGGAGAAGAGATGACTATCTGTAAGTATTTTTTTTCGTAGTTATACCTTATGGATAACTAGCAAAACTTAGAAATGATTTATCTCTCAAACTATACCACAAATATTCGTAAATTTTATGGTATTGTAAGGCATTTCGAAACACCTACATAACGAATATAAACATGGCTATCAAATCATACATATTTTTTATATTCACAATAATCAATTAAAATGGTAGTTTCAAAAATGTCCATTTATTTAATGATATATGTCATCTATTAATGAGACAAAATTTAAAAATGAATAGTTCATCTATTTAGGGACGGGGTGAGTAACTTGCAAGACCCATTAGATGGACATGAGAAAATTCTTGCAATAAAAAAAGCTGTTACGGTGTTAATAGTTCGGTTAACAAAAATTGATCGTAATCTGACCAGAAAGGTAAATGGTGCTGGTGGTGGTCATAATCCCTAATAAGTCATCAGTCTTTTAGTGTATTTCTTCAATAGTTAATTCATGTTGAACATGATGTGTTATTATTTATTTTTCTGATCATATGATGTGTTATTGTTAACCACTTCCTGGAACTATTTAGGAATCCTAGCATAAAAAAATTAGAATGAGTTAATGACTTAATGTGATCAAGAATTAGGTGAAGATATATACCAACTAAAGACGAAAACTACGTAATGGAGAACATCATCTTTCAGAAGAAAAAAAGCAGCCCTCTGGTCTTATACTTAGTTAGCAATTCGGGGTTCGGAAAATGTACGGAACGACAAATGTACGAGTATTATTCAGATTCGTAAAAATCAAATCCATTCCAAAATCCAGTCAACTGTTCGTGATTCGGCAGTAATACGGAATGACATACGTAGGTGTATTTGTTTTACTAATTTGAGTTCGGTATTGGATACCAGATGTGTTTTTGTTTCTTCAGAAGCAAAATATTTTTGGCTTGCTTCACAAAAAGTAAATTTTTTTGTTTCTAGAGGTCATTCTGAAACTGTGTACCCAAACTAAATTCTAACTTTATGTTTACAGAAGTCAAAAACAACTTGAAGTGACATCCAAAAAGGTGTTTAGCGTGTTTGGATACCAGAAGAAGTCAAATTATTCATTTATGGGACAGGAACACTGACTACTTCCACGGAGCCACTAAATGAAGAACAAGGAGGAATAAAATAGATATTATCCAAAATGAAGCAGGTGATTGGGTATCTGACTATCAGGAGCTAATAGCTTGTTTCACCAATCACTTCCCAAAAATGGCTACCGTTGAGCCCATTACCATAACACCTGAAATCATAAACCTTATACCAACTACCATCACACACCATGACACCATCTCCATAAATAGAATCCCAGATATGGTTGAAATAAAGAACATTGATTTCAGTATCGCAGGTGATAAAGCTCCAGGACCTAATGGTTTCTCAGCAAATTTCTTCCAAGCCAATTGGAATATTTTGGTTACTGACAACCCTTCAGACCAAAAACTGACAACCCTTCAGACCCATTAGTCTTTGCAATACAACCTATAGGATCATATCCAAACTTATAGCTCAGAGAATAAAACCTTACCTTAACAAGATCATCTCCCCCTACCAATCTGCTTTTATACCTGGTAGACAAATATATGACAATATCGCTATAGCTCATGAGATAATTCATTCCATGAGGTCTAAAAGAGGAAAGAAATGAGAAAATGGTAACATTGGTATCAAAATTGACATGGCTAAAGATTTTGACACTGGGAATTTCTTATAGCCATAATGAAGAAAATTGGTTTTAACTCCCACTGTTGTGGATTAATTAACCAGTGTATTTCTACTACCACCTCTGCTGTACTTGTAGATGGTTCTCCTGATAAGTTTTTCAACACCTGTAGATGTTTAAGGAAAGGTGATCCTCTGTCACCTTATCTTTTCCTCTTCCGCATAGAAGAACTATCAAGAACTCTATCCCAAGCTCAGGATATGGGGATAATTAATGGCATAAAAATCTGCAAGAATGCTCCATCCATCAACCACCTCTTTTTTGCTGATGACTGAATGGATCCTGCAAATCTAATAAGACTGAAAGCCAGAACCTAATGGATATATTTCAAATCTTCAGTACAACCTCTGGCCAGCTAATAAACTTCAACAAGTCTGGTATATTCTTCAATAACAACACTGATCCCACTCTAAACACCAATATCAGCAACAACATGGGAGTCCAAGTTCTTCAACTTCATGACAAATACCTTGGTTCTCCTCTTTTTACCCTTAGAAACAAGATTATATCCTTCTGGCCTGGAGTGGACAAACTGAAACAAAGATTGATCGGTTAGAAAAATACCCCTTTGAATCCTGCTGGTAGACATGTCCTCATAAGCTCTGTCACCTCCACTAACAACATTTACCATATGAACTGCTTCAAGCTGTCAAAGCAAACCTGTCAATATCTCAACAAGCAGCAAAGAGATTTTTTCTAAGGAATTTTTTTAGAAAACCAGAAAAGTTACTATCAAAAACCTTGGAAAGCTGTTTGCAAGCCCAGGGACTTGGGAGGTTTGGGTTTCATTAATATGGAGTTATTCAATACTTATATGATAACAAAGATTGGTTGGAGATTGGAGAAGGAAAAGGACTCTCTCTTGTTCCAACTCATGGATGCTAAGTATCTCATTGGTAGAAATGTTCTCAATATGGACACTAAACCCAAAGATGGAGACTCTTGGATATGGAAAGGTATCCTAGAGGGTATAAATAACATCCAGCATCATAGTTCCTGGAGAATTGGCAATGGAAAAAAAAGAATCTGGGAAGACATCTGGATTCCCTCAATCTCTTCTCTAATTCCTAAACCTGCTGCTTCCCATGAAGAGATCACTTTGGTTGAGCATCTCCTCTTACCCTCTGGTGATTGGAACACCAACCTCATTACCACTTGGATTACTACTGGCATTGCTGAATCAATCTACAAAATTATCACTCCTCTTGAGGATGAAGATACAATTTTGTGGAATCTTACTGACTCTGGGAATGTCACAGTAAAATCTCTATACAAAGCTAAAATGGATCATCTTTACAGAAATGACACTCAATCAAGCAATTGGAAGACTCTGTGGAAAATGGACATTGCTCCAGGTATCCAAATTTTTCTTTGGAAATGTGCTCATGGGATTCTTCTTACAAATGCTAAAAATGCAAGCATTCTGCACTATATTGACCCCATATGCAAGTTATGCAACCGTGGGGAGGAAACGATGACACATACATTTCTAAATTGTCTTGCTTCTACTTCTGTGTGGCAATTACTTATTGGAGCTTCACATGGAATGTTTTAATGCAACACAAACTTCATGGACTGGTTAAACACTTGGTGTACTTCTGAAACAACTAGTAAGAGAAGCAGAATCTATGCTACTTCTTGCTGGTTCATTTTGAAGGCTAGATGTGACTTTATCTTCAAGCACATCAATCCTAATGCAAGAAATACTACTATTAGCATCCAAAAAATTATAACATAGTACACAATCTGACACATCATATTCTCAATCAGACCCATCATTCTCATAATAGTAGAACTATTATACCAGATGATGCCAACTACTCCTTTGACTCTGATCGAAGAGGAGATTATGGAATCCAAATACAAATCTGCACTTTGCAAGATCCTAAAACTTTATATTACTTCACTGCACTTACTGCTAAGGGTTTTGCAGGAAGCAACATTGGAACTAGAGGATATCCAGGACACAATGAAGAATGGGGGCAACAGGAGGAGCTGATATAGCTTTCGAATGGGTCAAAGGAATGCAACACATTAATGTAGAAATCCAAGCTGATTCCACGAAAATTCTAGATCGGTTGCAAGATATTATATTACAATATTGTTCAAGGAAGATATCATCAAAGTTACCATGAAACTCTTAGAAATCAAACGAATGCTGAAATAGATATTCAAAAGCACATTATTTCTTTTGGTTTAGTTGGTCTTACTCCTATCCACAGACTTCATAACTTAAGTTCCTTTCATTTAGCTATGCATTGTAAAAACTCGATATTTAGTTGTGGTGGTGCTACACCACCACCTCCCCAGTGTACTCTCCTTAGGCTTTCTGCCTAAGTTTTTTTTTTTTTTTTTATAAAATAAAATAAAAATCGCTTACCGGAAAAGCAACATTAAAACCCCTAACCCGAAAAGCAATATCGTTGTGTCAAAAGACTCGGTACACTTTTTTGTTGAATCAGAAGTAGAAGTACCGAAGTACCGAACCAACTCATTTTCTCCCATCTTTTTTTCCAGAAGCAAACCTCATTTATCCTCCTTAAACCCTATAAAAGAAATTGTTATTCAATTAACCATTACTCTTCTCTAATCAAAGATTTCATGATGGGAAGATTTTACGATCTACCAAAAGAGATTACCTTCGAAATTCTAACTCGATTACCAACTGAATCTGTTATGGAGTCTAAATTGGTTTGAAAAATATAGAGAGATCTGGTTCATCTGACACATCATATTCTCAGTTAGACCCATCATTCTCATAATAGTAGCACTATTATACCAGATGATGCCAACTACTCCTTTAACTCTTATCAAAGAGGAGATTATGGAATCCAAATACAAATCTGCACTTTGCAAGATCCTAAATCTTTATATTACTTCACTGCACTTACTGCTAAGGATTTTGCAGGAAACACCATTGGGACTAGAGGATATCCAGGACACAATGGAGAATGGGGGGCAACAGGAGGAGCTGATATAGCTTTCTAATGGGTTAAAGGAATGCAAAACATCAATGTAGAAATCCAAGATGATTCCAGGAAAATTCTAGATCGGTTGCAAGATACTATATCACAATGTTGTTCAAGGAAGATATCATTTATGTCACCATGAAACTCTTAGAAGTCAAACGAATGCTGAAATAGATATTCAACAGCACATTATTTCTTTTGTTTTAGTTGGTCTTACTCCTATCCACAGACTTCATAACTTAAGTTCCTTTTATTTAGTTATGCATTGTAAAAACTCGATATTTAGGAGTGGTGTTTCTACATTGACCACCACCTCCCCTGTGTACTCTCCTTAGGCTTTCTGCCTAATTTTTTATTTTATTTTTTGTATAAAAAAAAAAAAAACGCTTACCGGAAAAGCAACATTAAAACGCCTAACTTGAAAAGCAATATCGTGGTGTCAAAAGACTCGGAACACGTTTTTGTTGAAGCACAAGTAGAAGTACCGAAGTACCGAACAAACTCATTTTCTCCCATCTTTTTTTCCATAAGCAAACCTCATTTCTCCTCCTTAAACCCTAGGAAAGAAATTGTTATTCAATTTACCATTACTCTTCTATAATCAAAGATTTCATGATGGGAAGATTTTACGATATACCAAAAGAGATTACCTTCGAAATTCTAACTCGATTACCAACTGAATCTGTTCTGGAGTCTAAATTGGTTTGCAAAACATGGAGAGATCTTGTTCAATGGAAAAATATTAAATTGGTCGGACCAAGTTTGGGTTCGCTTAGTATGCAAACGGGTACGCATACCAATAAAAACTCAGTTAAATCCCGGAACTTGAAACTCACGCCAGTACGCATACCGGTATGTTTACTGAGTTGTCGGACTTTCATAAACCAACCAGTACGCATATGGGTATGCATACTATGGTTCCCGGACTTGGAATATCTTGCAATAGTTAGCATACAAGTACGCATACTGTGCTATATCCAATCATCGTTATTTGTTCTAAACTCCCATTTCAATCATTGAAACATTATTAGAAGACGACAATAGCTGTCTCACACAAACTATTAGCTTCGAAGCAATTTTCAAGTGATCGAATGATCAATACGAAACATTCCGAGTCTACATCAAAATTATAAGGCAACTCTTGCTTGACTACAGTTATTAGTGTTCCATATCTTTATGACTGCAGTAATTAAAATTATAATTCATTTTTCGTCAACCCTTGAGTTTAAGGACCCAAAATGTGGTTGATTTTAAGGACGGCAAATGGGACGTGGCGGCTGATCACAGTCACCGGACAAGTTAAGGTTTGTTTAGAATTATTAATACAATATGATTAATTTTGTCCGAATGCAGTAGTTAAGAACGCTCGTTTGTTTGCATCTTTTTCATGATGGCAGTGTTCATGTCACCTAGCTAATGGCAAAGGCATCAATTTTTTCTTTATTGGGGAAGGTGGATTAATATCATTCTGATAATGACTACGATTGAGGTTAATGTAGAAATTGCTCGGAGAAAAACAAATACTCCCTCCGTCCCTGAATAGATGACCTAATTCAAGTTTGCAAGGTAAGGAGAAGAGATTACTATCTGTAAATATTTTTTTTCGTAGTTATACCTTATGGATAATAACTAGTAAACTTAGAAATGATTTACCTCTCAAACTATACCACAAATATTCGTATATTTTATGGTATTGTAAGGCATTTCGAAACACCTAAATAACGAATATAAACATAGCTATCAAATCATACGTATTTTTTATATTCACAATAATCAATTAAAATGGTAGTTTCAAAAATGTCCATTTATTTAATGATATAGGTCATCTATTAATGAGACAAAATTTAAAAATAAATAGTTCATCTATTTAGGAACGGGGTGAGTAACTTGCAAGACCCATTAGATGGACGTGAGAAATTTCTTGCAATAAAAACAGCTGTTACGGTGTTAATAGTTCGGTTAACAAAAATTGATCGTAATCCGACCAGAAATGTAAATGGTGCTGGTGGTGGTCATAATCCCTAATAAGTCATCAGTCTTTTAGTGTATTTCTTCAATAGTTAATTCATGTTGAACATGATGTGTTATTATTTATTTTTTTGATCACATGATGTGTTATTGTTAACCACTTCCTAGGACTATTTAGGAATCCTAGCATAAAAAAATTAGAATGAGTTAATGACTTAATGTGATCAAGAATTAGGTGAAGATATATACCAACTAAAGCGAAAACTACGTAATGGAGAACATCATCTTTCAGAAGAAAAAAAGCATCCCTCGGGTCTTATACCTAGTTAGCAATTCGGGGTTCGGCAAATGTACGGAACGACAAATGTACGAGTATTATTCAGATTCGTAAAAATCAAATCCATTCCAAAATACGGTCAACTGTTCGTGATTCGGCAGTAACACGGAATGACATACGTAGGTGTATTTGTTTTACTAATTTGAGTTCGGTATTGGATACCAGATGTGTTTTTGTTAATTCAGAAGCAAAATATTTTTGGCTTGCTTCACAAAAAGTCAATTTTTTTGCTTCTAGAGGTCATTCTGAAACTGTGTACCCAAACTAACTTCTAACTTTCTGTTTACATAAGTCAAAAACAACTCGAAGTGACATCCAAAAAGGTGTTTAGCGTGTTTGGATACCAGAAGAAGTCAAATTATTCAGTTATGGGACAGGAACACTGACTACTTCCACGGAGCCACTAAATGCAGAACAAGGAGGAATAAAATAAATACTATCCAAAATGAAGCAGGTGATTGGGTATCTGACTATCAGGAGCTAATAGCTTGCTTCACCAACCACTTCCCCAAAATGGCTACCGCTGAGCCCATTACCATAAGCCCTGAAATCATAAACCTTATACCAACTACCATCACACACCATGACACCATCTCCATAAAAAGAACCCCAGATATGGTTGAAATAGAGAACATTGATTCCAGTATCGCAGGTGATAAAGCTCCAGGACCTGATGGTTTCCTAGCAAATTTCTTCCAAGCCAATTGGAATATTTTGGTTACTGACATAGTTAAGATGGTTCAACACTTTTTCCTCTGGTCACATGCTCAAAGAAATGAACTCCACTTTCATCTCTCTCATACCCAAAACTGATACCCCTTCTTCTCCTAGCCATTTCAGACCCAATAGCCTTTGCAATACAACCTATAGGATCATATCCAAACTTATAGTTCAGAGAATGAAACCTTACCTTAACAAGATCATCTCCCCCTACCAATCTGCTTTTATACCTGGTAGACAAATTTCTGACAATATCGCTATAGCTCATGAGATAATTCATTCCATGAGGTCTAAAAGAGGAAAGAAATGAGAAAATGGTAATATGGGTATCAAAATTGACATGGCTAAAGCTTTTGACACTGGGAATTACTTATAGCCATAATGAAGAAAATTGGTTTTAACTCCCACTGGTGTGGATTAATTCACCAGTGTATTTCTACTACCACCTCTGCTGTACTTGTAGATGGTTCTCCTGATAAGTTTTTCAACACCTGTAGATGTTTAAGGAAAGGTGATCCTCTGTCACCTTATCTTTTCCTCTTCCGCATAGAAGCACTATCAAGAACTCTATCCCAAGCTCAGGATATGGGGATAATTAATGGCATAAAAATCTGCAAGAATGCTCCATCCATCAACCACCTCTTCTTTGCTGATGACTGAAAGGATCCTGCAAATCCAATAAGACTGAAAGCCAGAACCTAATGGATATCTTTCAAGTACAACCTCTGGCCAGCTAATAAACTTAAACAAGTCTGGTATATTCTTCAATAACAACACAAATCCCACTCTAAACACCACTATCAGCAACAACATGGGAGTCCAAGTTCTTCAACTTCATGACAAATACCTTGGTTCTCTTCTGTTTAGCCATAGAAACAAGATTATATCCTTCAGGCCTGGAGTGGAAAAACTGAAATAAAGATTGATCAGCTAGAAAAATAGCCCTTTGAATCCTGCTGGTAGACATGTCCTCATAAGCTCTGTCACCTCCACTACAAGCATTTACCATATGAACTGCTTCAAGCTGCCCAAGCAAACCTGTCAAGATCTCAACAAGCTACAAAGAGATTTTTTCTAATAATTTTTTTTAGAAAACCCAAAAAGTTACTATCCAAAAGCTTGGACAGCTGTTTGCAAGCCCAGGGACTTGGGAAGTTTGGGTTTCATGAATATGGAGTTATTCAATACTTATATGATAACAAAAATTGGTTGGAGATTAGAGAAGGAAAATGACTCTCTCTGGTTCCAACTCATGGATGCTAAGTATCTCATTGGTAGAAATGTTCTCAATATGGACACTAAACCCAAAGATGGAGACTCTTGGATATGGAAAGGTATCCTAGAGGGTATAAATAACATCCAGCATCATAGTTCCTGGAGAATTGGGAATGGAAAAAAAAGAATCTGGGAAGACATCTGGATTCCCTCAATCTCTTCTCTAATTCCTAAACCTGCTGCTTCCCCTGAAGAGATCACTTTGGTTGAGCATCTCCTCTTACCCTCTGGTGATTGGAACACCAACCTCATTACCACTTGGATTACTACTGGCATTGCTGAATAAATCCACAAAATTATCAATCATCCTGAGGATGAAGATACAATTTTGTGGAATCTTACTTACTTTGGGAATGTCACAGTAAAATCTCTATAGAAAGCTAAAATGGATCATCTTTACAGAAATGACACTCAATCTAGCAATTGGAAGACTCTGTGGAAAATGGACATTGCTCCAGGTATCCAAATTTTTCTTTGGAAATGTGCTCATGGGATTCTTCTTACAAATGCTAAAAATGCAAGCATTCTGCACTATATTGACCCCATATGCAAGTTATGCAACCGTGGGGAGGAAACGATGATACATACGTTTCTAAATTGTCCTGCTGCTACTTCTGTGTGGCAATTACTTCTTGGAGCTTCACATGGAATGTTTTATTGCAACACAAACTTCTTGGACTGGTTAAACACTTGGTTTACCTCTGAAACAACTAGTAAGAGAAGCAGAATCTATGCTACTTCTTGCTGGTTCATTTGGAAGGCTAGATGTGACTTTATCTTGAAGCACATCAATCCTAATACAAGAAATACTACTATTAGCATCCAAAAAATTATAACATAGTACACAATCTGACACATCATATTCTCAGTCAGACCCATCATTCTCATAATAGTAGCACTATTATACCAGATGATGCCAACTACTCCTTTGACTCTGATCAAAGAGGAGATTATTGAATCCAAATACAAATCTGCACTTTGCAAGATCCTAAAACTTTATATTACTTCACTGCACGTACTGCTAAGGATTTTGCAGGAAACACCATTGGAACTAGAGGATATCCAGGACACAATGGAGAATGGGGGGCAACAGGAGGAGCTGATATAGCTTTCGAATGGGCCAAAGGAATGCAACACATCAATGTAGAAATCCAAGCAGATTGCTGGAAAATAATAGATCGGTTGCAAGATACTATATCACAATGTTGTTCAAGGAAGATATCATCTAAGTTACCATGAAACTCTTAGAAGTCAAACGAATGCTGAAATAGATATTCAACGGCACATTATTTCTTTTGTTTTAGTTGGTCTTACTCCTATCCACAGACTTCATAACTTAAGTTCCTTTCATTTAGCTATGCATTGTAAAAACTCGATATTTAGGAGTGGTGGTGCTACATTGACCACCACCTCCCCTGTGTACTCTCCTTAGGCTTTCTGCCTAAGTTTTTTTTTTTTTTTTTT
>JAJJMB010002841.1:0-17126 GCA_023531105.1 Papaver atlanticum | reverse complement strand
ATCTTTGACAGATGGTGGTGATGTAAAACTTCATTACTGATGGATACCAGAGAAACCCATTTTTTGTAATTTATTTTAATAACTCTGTGGTGATGATTTTGGTTTTGATACTAGTCTACTTCATTGTTCAATTGATGTGCATAGGTTGGATTAGTTGTTCGCATTTTTATTTTATTTTTTTCTCATTCAAGTGTGTTTAAAAAGGTTTGGCTCTTTCATTTTTCAAAATGATGTGGAGTTCATTAGTGGTTATGTAAGCTGAATGTATAAAGTTTGACATTCAGGTACCATCGAATATGGTTTACTTCTCTAGAAAAGAATTATTGTCTTGGAGTTCTTCCTAGTGCGAAATCGCACTAAGATTTGGGTTTTCCCACAGATTTAGTTGTTTGATTTTTTTTTTATTTTTTTTTTTACGAGTGCTCATAATGTGGTTCTTTCCTTATATGCATTCGCGCTACAGAATTCCCACACAGGGTTCCTCTCTCTCTTTCTCGTTTTTACTTCCTGTTAAGAGGTTCTTCTAGTTCACATTATGGATTGTCCAAGTTCTAGTACTCTTTTCTTTGCTCATCGGTGGTTATCAAAGCTATCAAGCTGTACATGCCCAAGAGATACTGGTCTTTGAAAATTCAATGCAGGAAACACCATGCTTACATGGCACCGAAAGCTACCAAGCAGAACACATTTTTTTACTTATATTTCTGATTATATAAATAAACAACGATTATCTCTCTTACTTCTTAGTACTGGTACAGTAGACCCATTAGCTATAGCTACATCATGTTTACCCTTTTTAGGTGAAGTTACGCACGACATTAGAATCATTAGTCATATGGTCTATGGCTCCACAATCAACTATCCATGAAGCAATTTTAGAAGATGAAATAAAATATTCTTGTAATTTACCTGAGGTATGAGTAGATGCAGGTGGAACATATTCCGAAGGAATTGACTTACTTAATTGTTGTAAAAGAAGTTTAGTTAGTTCGTTGATCGAAAATGAACTAACAGCTACAACTACATGGTCTTTCTTATGTTTTTCATAACTGTGTTTGAGATGAGGATGTAAATCCCAGCAACGATCTTTGGTATGAGTTATTTTGCATTGGTCATCAGTTTCATATATATCCCTGTTTTTAGGAGGAACGCGATTATGAAGTTTAACTGATGACATAGGATTATCTCTGGAGAATCGTTTAGTTCTCTTCAAAAGAAGATCCCTAAACTGTCTAGTGATCAAGGAGACTAACTTGTCAAGATCTTCATCTAATGTATCATCCTCGAAAAGATCATCTTCAGAGATGCAAACACTTTTACTTTTGTCAAGTAATTTAGTGTTCTTTTGTGCTTTGAAAGCAACATCCTTTCCGGATTTGGATGTATGCTCATGATCAAAGATCTTTAACTTCCCAACCAGAGTATTTTTGGAAAGAATTGCAAGGTTATTTCCCTCAACGATGGCATGCTTCTTAGAATCGTATTTAGATGGTAGCGATCTGAGAATTTTCATCACAATGTCCTTTTCAGGAATAGTCTTACCCAATGCAAAAGATACATTAACAATTTGAGACACTTTGTGATTAAACTCATCAAATGAATCTTCATCTGTTATACGAAGGTTTTCCCAATCAGAATTTAGGTTTTGAAGCCTAGCTTCCTTTTCACAGGTATTCCCTTCAAATACAGTTTCTAAGATATCCCAAGCATCTTTAGACCGAGTGCACGTAGACACATGGTGCTGAAGATCTGGTGTAATGGCATGGATGATAGCATTTAACCCGTAATAATTTTACTTAGCAGCGAGAATCTCGACAGGTTCATATGCACCAATTTCCTTCGGAATAGTTACATCACCTTCTGCAACAACCGGAGGATTATAGCCATTAACAACATAGACCCATGATTTAAAATCATATGATTGAAGAAAGGCACGCATACCAATTTTCCACCATTAGTAATTTGATCCATCGAAGACTGGTGGTACGTTTATAGAGATAACACTTCTGTCCATATTCAGATCGCTACAAACACAGACTTATAAGGTCTTAAATGTGTTTGCCTTCTCTGATACCAATTGAAAAAGCGGGGGTCTAACAAACATACCCAATATTTCGTTTGGCAATCTGAATAGACAAACTCCAATATACTTTCAAGAGAATCAACTAGACAGTCAGACTCAATAAAGAGAAAAGTATATCAAAGAGTTTTATATCTCTATCTCTCAATTCAATCCGCAATCATCAAATAGGAATTTGCGAGCCAGATTGAATATAAGAGAAATAACTTGAACGGTACCAAAGACCAATGTTAAAGGATCAGTCAATTTCAATCAATAACCAAAGGTTGGATTTCCCAATTGATCGATTCAATGCACAACCTGTGATATTTCAATTATATAATAACAAAATATAATGCGGAAAAAAAATAATACAGACACCAAAAAAAATTTTAACGAGGAAACCGCAAATACAAAAAAAACCCGGGACCTAGTCTAGTTTTGAACACCACACCGTATTAAGCCACTACAGACACTATCCTACTACCAATTAACTTCGGACTGGAATATAGTTGAATCCTAATCAATCTCATACTGATTCAAGTTACAGTCGTGCTCCTTACGCCTCTGATCCCAACAGGATACTACGCACTTGATTCCCTTAGCTGATCTCACCCACAACCAAGAGTTGCTACGACCCAAAGTCGAAGACTTGATAAACAAATCAATCCCACACAGAAAAGTCTATTGGAATAGATAAATCTGTCTCCCACAGAAATACCTATGAGTTTTTTTCCGTCTTTTGATAAATCAAGGTGCACATGAACTAATTTATAAACCTGACTTATATTCCCGAAGAACATCTATTTGAGGGTAAAAACTGATTCTGCTGTTTTTGGTAAATTTTGGTGTGTTGATGAGAAACGAATTCGAAACCTAAACAAATGCACTGCACGGGAGTAATTTTAGATTCGAGAGATCAATCTGTAAGACTATGGCTTAAACCAAGAAAGGGTCGTTCCAGATTCAATTCGGTCACAAAGTGAAGGAGAAGGGTTGATCTTAGGGAGGGAAGAGAAGAAGGTGTTTGAGATCAGAATGTTGAATTATGAAGGTGTGGCTGTTTTATGACTTGTATCATAATATGGTTTATGGATATTTGTATTGAAAACACTTGTGTTGTTATTGTCGAAATAGATTGAAAACCTATTTATAGAAATCATTGAGCGTACCCTGATCTCGTAGGAAGTGGAGGAGATTACGTAGTGGAGTAGTGGGGTTGTGTAAGAGGTGGTGATCATCACGTTTCCATTATGAGGGAAGAATTGTCACACCTTCACCCACTACTCTCATCGTTGTTAACCGTCAGACCAATACCCCAGTGAGCATCCCCCAGTTTGTGACACGTTTGATGTCTCGAGTAAATGGGTCAAGTCGTGGGAATTTCCGCATAGAATAGCACGCGGCGCTGTTAGGTTAAATAAATAAGTTATTTTTGAAACCGATATTCATAAAATATCGTATGTATTCGATGCACGTAAAGCATCGCTTTTAAGCAAGAATCTAAAAATAATCGATGTGCATGGAGCATCGTTGTTTTAGAGATTGTCTAAATTAGTCGCGAGTCGATCGTCTTAAAAATAAGAGCGTGACCGGACAACTTTGGGCGATCGTTTGGTAGCTCTAGGGGTGAGATACTGCTTGGTCAATCGCTCCCTGTAGGAGAGTGGCGGATGGTAGCAATTCTAAATCCTACCGGTTGATCTAAATTAGATCTGGATCGCTCAAATCGGCTAGCCAAGTTGAGTAGCCGAGACGATTTGCGGCAGTTAATGACTACTGTTGAAGTAGCGCGAAGGGCCATCTTTGGGCGATCGTTTGAGATCGCACGGGCGGGCTGTAGATCGGTCCATCGCTCCTTACGGGAAGGGGGTGGCCGGTGATCATAGAGGCACCCCATCGATCATCTAGTATCCGATCTAAGCCGTCCGACCAAGCTAGAGAAGTTGGACGGACGAGATGGTTTTTCGGCAGCTTCTTGTTGTCGTTGATTTAGGGTTTGGAAGCCGTGCGGCCCAACCTAGTTTGGCTAATCGAATCAAAGCGCTGGGCGCTGATTTGAACAAGCCGATCGGCCATGTGCAAAGACGGGCCGCTTGTGAGCACGCTGACATCTCTTGGGCCATCTAAAATTAGATCTAAGCAACTCGATTGGGCTGGCGAAGATTGGTGGTCATGATCGATTTGCGACAGTAGCATACTGCCACAAAAATAAATTAGGGTTTTAAAACGGCCGCGTCCACCCTAGTTAGATCGAACGGTTCGATGCGTCATTGACTTCCCATGAGCAAGTCGATCGACCGGGAATGAAATTGGGTCGGCGGTGAACGCATTGACATCTCTTTAATCGTGCGGGATACGATCTAGGCCGTCCGACTTGGATGGCTAAGTTGGATGGATGTGATGATTTGCGATAGTTGTATGCTATCGCAACCCAAATTAGGACTTTGGAATAGCGCGTTCGCCCTAGTTTGGGAAAACGATTTGACGCCCTCTAGACTTGCCGCGGGCAGGTCGATCGACCAAGGGAGAAGTTGGGACGCCAATGGGTATACTGGCGCCTTTTTGATCATTCCAAGGAAGATCTCAGCCGTCCAACTAGGATGGCTAAGTTGGACGGTCATGATGTATTTGAGACCGTTTTTTCCAGTCTTAGCTCGTTTGAGCTTATTTTTCAAATAGCGCAAACACCCATATTAGGGTTAACGTTCGAAGTGCTTGCGGGTGTACTAGATGAAATCCATTCGGTCGGGATGTTAGTGGGCCCGCCGGTGGTCATCATGATGATCACCTAGTTCCACTAGGAGTAGGCTAGGCCTGTTGAATTGTGTGGCCAAATCGTGTGGCCGTGATCATTTTTTAAGACTGATATGGACAGTCTAGATTTTCCTTAGAGAATTTAAACACGTTCGATCACGCTAACTTTTAATTAAAAAGTGTGTAAATACGCTGATCTCTTTATAGAGAGTGGTGTGGCCTACATGAGTGTTTTCATGCAGGTCTCAATACTAACACTTTGGGAGATTCATGCTACTCCACTGCAAGAGAACATTAATCATCATGTCATGCCAATATTGAGAGTTCGGATGAGAACATTGCATAGGAAAATACTAGGCAGGCAATGCATTAGTGAATAATGCCGGTGGAGATAAAATTCACAGAATATTTTGGGATTGCTGTTGCACGCACCATTCTGAGTAAATTTCATATATATAAAGATATATTGAATTGCTCATTACATATGTGAGCCAAGAGGCTTAAGCACTCATTTCTTTTAAATGGCTTCTGTTCCTTTGCAGGATGACAGCGCATTAAATACATGGTTTATGATTCTAGCCATTGAACAAAAAACCACCATCAACACTAAGTCCTCTGCTTAGTACGTAACAGTGACATTGTTGCAGGGTAAGCACTAGATTGTAACAAATAAAGATAAAACTTATGATACAAAGTTAGATGTTACCAGGAGAGATGGGTCGGCTTGTCCTTGGAACATGTCACGTTCAAGAGGCGTCTAGGTAAGTATTCCCCTATCATGATGTCGGTTGGCCCCAGGTAGATTAGGCATACAGTTGGTTGGGATCTCAAACTACAATCAAGTCCCTTATACTTCTAAGTATCGTTCGAGAGCGTATCCAAGCTTCGGTTAGCATGGAGGAAAAGTGGAGGCGCGATGAAGCATCTCAGCTAACAAGTGCTAGGGATGAAAGGTTTGCTTCCCGGCTAAATTGAAGGAGGGTGGAGAATAATATGAACTCCTGGATAAACATGAATACCCTATTCATGACGACGTCATAATCCTCGACTCTGATGTGGACGAGCCCTATCATGAGGAATATCCTTAAAAGGATGCTGAAGAAATTTCTAGAAAAGATGTTGAAGCGGATCGAGAGGATGTTGAAGCAGCTCGATAGGATGTTGAAGCGGCTTCCGGAGAGGATGTTGAAGAAGCTCTTGGAGAGGACTCTAGTGAAGGCGCAATTGGCCCTGGCGTTGATGACACTTCTTTGATGTTTAGTGGTCTTTGTTTCATGCGGATGGAGACAGGGCTTGATCAAATATTAATCCCTCATTCATGTTGCTTTTATGATCTTATGTTTCCAGTTGGATGAATGAATGAAATCTCCCGACTAAGAAATCCAAATTCTTAGAAAGATCTCGCAATATCTTGAAACTTTAGACGTAGTGCCCTTCGTAAGGTTAGAGTAGAGCCTGTGTACATGATTTTGCAATCTGAGCTCTCTCATTCTTTTGTTTGATATTCCTCTTGCGTACTACACGCTTCTTGAAGATTTGTGGCGGGCCGGCTAGGTATGTAGAAGGATGGACGTTGTGCCGCGAATCTTCAAGGACTTCGTTTCAAGCAATATTTTTTGAACCGTTTTCTAAATCTTGGATGGTTGTATGGAATGGGATGCGATGAGCATTCCCCAGTTACACTTCAGATTCGACGGCGTAGATGGATATGTGAAAGTATCTCCGATTTGTACTTTTGGGGTCTTTGATGCACATGCACGTCTTCATGTTGAGAAATTTCTGCGGCTCGTAAAGCTTCAATAGTGATGATGCTGATATTAGAAATAAACCGGTTGAGGGACGTGAACGCATCCTGTGCTGGCAGTCTCCAGGTGTAATTATCCCGAGCTTATTTTCTCTTGAAAGACGTACTTCCACTATATTTGTCAGTAAGGTGGTTGACGAATTGATGAAGGCGGCAATCTTTTGGATTCGTCGTTTGTTGATCAGTGGGCGGGAGTCGCTCTTGATAGATCTGTATTGTATCCAAACTTTTGGCAGCCCATGTACCCCTCCCATAGGAAATAAGAAATCTAGAAACACCGAATCGGACTTTGTCGGAGATATGGTTGTTGATACGCAGCTTCGTGCAGGCCTTGGGTAGGTGTCACTGAGTTCTGTGGAAGGCATGATTCGGTCGGTCTAGCTTGCTACATCTTCGTTTCTTCATTGATAACAGTGCTTATGCATGGTTGAACCAAATACTGCTTGTCTGCCAGGCGCCTCCCAAACAGGGAGGTGATGATACTCTTACGCTACATCTTTCAAAAGTGGTAACCTTGTCACGGGTATGACTTCTTGGTTGACCGTCTCTTATGGGTTGAAAAGGTCCTTGACAGTGAAAGGATTCCGTTTTGAGCCTCAGTCCCCAAGCGTGATTTACATGGTTCTATCTTGTATGGTCGGTGGGTTTACCATAATAAAGATATCGCCATCTCTCCTCCGTGACTCTATTACTTCTCCATGGGAAAATAAAATATGCATAAGTTCGGATTACCTTTGTCCGTAGTGGTTGTTGCTATGGTGAAAATCGGGATGGTATCAACAAACGAGCAACAACGGTTCTTGGAAGCAGCTGTGATCAGAAGAGACTGGCAGCGAGAGGCGTGATAGCTACGGGAACGAACTTGGAAGTATTCATATAGTGGTAGAGCTTGTCTCGTTATTAGAGAGAGAAGCTAAAGAGTGAGCCGATAGCTTCCTTGATGTTGCCTCTTGGAATGGAAAAGAGGGAGACAGTCCCCTGCCTAAGAGTACCACTGAGCTTTCAACTTGATAGATGTTGTCACGCTGGGTTTCTGAGGAAATAATTTGGATGAGAGTTGGAGTTGAACCCTATGTTGATGAGGATCGTACGAGTTACTGATAATGAGGCCGTCTTTGCGTCAACGTTGCGTTTCATAGACGTACAGGCATATCGCTGGTCTTTGACAATACGTATGCTCTCTTGAGTATGTCCTCTTCTTTGGACATCTTGGAGTCATAATGATAACATGCTTGCGTATCTCTAAATTCAGTATCTTTGAGATTGGTAGTGCTGATCAGTCCCAAGACACACTCCTTTGCCTTTATCATCTTTGGATCGTGTCTTTGAGGAGTAGGGAAGTTCCCTCATGCGAATGACTTAACTAACAGGTTGTGCAAATATGATGAAGCTCTTGACATGGAGAGTCCTTATGTACCTCTTAAGTCCCAGGTGAAACCTCCTTCGGTAATGCAACTACTTCTTCTACGGGAGACGAAATTCTGAAAGCGTCTCTCATCAATGTTGTTGCCGTCAAGACAGATTTGGTATATCTCGGACGTTGTTTTATCATTGTGACATTCGTGCATGTGGTACTGGAGTTGGAGTTTGCGGTTTTGGACGAGCAGGATGTTGTATCTCGGTGGTTTTCCTCTTGCTGCTTCAGTGAAACTTCTTACAGAAGGCTGAAGGTTGTATTGCCTGTTGGTGAGATGTATGCTTCCACGAATATCATGATGCTCTTCATTCCTGGCAGTCCTGGTTCTTTCTAGCGGGGCAGGTGCTGTTGTAACTGAGCATTTAGCAGCTTCACGAAGCTCAGAGGATGCCTGAAAGTGCAGATCCTCCAGCATAGCACGATAGATATATACCATCCTATTAATGCATAATTCCACAAATCGTTGTTCAGTCATATTTGGATCGTGACAATCCAGTGCCTGAATTCTTAACCTCTTGACATAATCATTTGGATGTTTGTTGTTTCACTGAAACATTCTTCCTGAGTCTGATAGAGTGATTTTCCCGGACACAAAGAAATATTTCTTCTTCAGCATTACCCGTTTCCCTATGCAAAGTAAATGTGGGAGACACGAGTCCTTTTGGTGCAACAATTTCTCAGATCTCCTCTACGTGAGGTTATGTCGGTTGTGGATTCTTTCTCGACATGATGCCGCGGGCATCCTTATCTTGTTGAGGATGCTCTCTTGAGGTGTCGGCTCCAGTAGATCTGAAGATGTCCCGGCTCGCTCTTGTCCGGGTTGACAAAATAGGCGAACCCTTTATGATGATTTAAAGATGTGTCAAGCCTCCTTTGTTATTGTAGATGTACAAATTCTCGGAATTACGCCATGTTCTGGATCTACACGTTTTGTTAATGAATTGATAGCGGATACTCCTGACTTTAAATTGGTAACAGTGGTGGAATAGAGATAGACCTTTTCTTTTGTGATCTCTGCAGGTGTCTTCCTAGGACTCCACTGGTGTTGAGATTTGTTGTCGACTATCTCCATATTGGAACAACGGCTACGCTAATCTTCACTTTGTCTTTCTGGGTTTGGACCCTTTGAGGCATTTCTGGCTTGCTCCATACAACACTTGTGGTGTTGCAGAAAAGGCGGTTGCTCCATTCAGATCTCGAGAGAAGCCGTTGCGTTTTTCTAAGTAGTAGTCACGTCTTCTTGTGTCTCCACACGGCTTTCTGGTCCTTTCATCTGGGATATTTACTGGTGCCCAGCTATCCAAGGAATTTCCAGTAGCATTGCTTGAAAATCATTTTTGTGAAACTTCTTAGCGAATGGAACACCAGAATTGAAATTGGCTGTTGAACAAAAATTGAATTTAATGATTGAATTGAATCTAAGATCCACCCTTTCGAAATTGAGAAAACTGGAATGAATATTGAGAAACTGATTTTACAACCGATAGATTAATCTCCCACTGTGGTCGCCAATTGTTTGAGGGTAAAAACTGATTCTGCTGTTTTTGGTAAATTTGGGTGTGTTGATGAGAAACGAATTCGAACCCTTAACAAATTCACTGCACGGGAGAACTTTTAGATTCGAGAGAACAATTTGTAAGAGTCCGTCCTAAACCAAGAAATGGTCGTTCAAGATTCAATTCGGTCACAAAGTGAAGGAGAAGGGTTTATCTTAGGGAGGAAAGCGAAGAAGGTGTTTGAGATCAGAATGTTGAATTATGAAGGTGTGGATGTTTTATGACTTGTATCAGAATATGGTTTTTGGATACTTGTGTTGATAACACTTGTGTTGTTATTGTCGAAATAGATTGAAAACCTATTTATACAAGTCATTGAGCGCACCCTGATCTCGTAGGAAGTGGAGGAGATTAAGTAGTGGAGTAGTGGGGTTGTGTAAGAGGTGGTGCTCATCACGTTTCCATTATGAGGGAAGAATGGTCACACCTTTACCCACTACTCTCATCGTTGTTAACCGTCCGTCCTTTCCTGACACTTTCTCGTAGTGGGCACGTTGCACGCTGTAAACCGCCAGACCAATACCCCAATGAGCATCCCCCAGTTGGTGACACATTTTATGTCTCGAGTAAATGGGTCAAATCGTGGGACTTGACGCACAGAATAGCACGCGGCGGTATTAGGTTAAATAAATAAGTTATTTCTGAAACCGATATTCATAAAATATCGTATGTATTCGATGCACGTAAAGCATCGCTTTTAAGCAAGAAGCTCAAAATAATCGATGTGCATGGAGCATCGTTGTTTTAAAGATTGTCTAAATTAGTCGCGAGCCGATCGTCTTAAAAATAAGAGCGTGACCGGACAACTTTGGGCGATCGTTTGGTAGCTCTAGGGGTGAGCTACTACTTGGTCGATTGTTCCCTATAGGCGAGTGGTGGATGGTAGCCATTCTAAAATCCTACCGATTGATCTAAATTAGATCCGTATCGCTCAAATCGGCTAGCCAAATTGAGTGGCCGAGACGATTTGCGGCTGTTAATGGCTGCTGTTGAAGCAGCGAGAAGGGCCATCTTTGGGGGATCGTTTGGGATCGCACGGGCAAGATGTAGCACGGTCGATCGCTCCTTACGGGAGTGGGGTTTCCGGTGATCATAGAGGCACCCCATCGATCATCTAGTATCCGATCTAAGCCGTTCGACCAAGCTAGCGAAGTTGAACGGATAAGATGGTTTTGCGGAAGCTGCTTGCTGTCGTTGATTTGGGGTTTGGAAGCCGTGCGGCCCACCCTAGTTTGGATGATTGAATCAAAGCGCTGGAAGCTGATTTGAACAGGCCGATCAGCCATGTACAAAGACGGGCCGCTTGTGAGCACGCTGACATCTCCTGGGCCATCTACAAATAGATCTAAGCCACTCGATTCGGCTGGCGAAGATGGGTGATCATGATCGATTTTCGACAGTAGCATACTGCCGCAAATATAAATTAGGGTTTTAAAAGGGCCGCGTCCACCCTAGTTCGATCGACCGGTTTGATGCGTCATTGACTTCCCATGAGCAAGTCGATCGACCGGGAATGAAATTGGGCTGGCGGTGAACGCCTTGGCATCTCTTTAATCGTGCGGGATACAATCTAGGCTGACCGACTTGGATGGCTAAGTTGGATGGATCTGATGATTTGTGATAGGTTTATGCTGTCGCAATCCAAATAAGGGCTTTGGAATAGCACGTTCGCCCTAGTTTGGGAAAACGATTTGACGCCCTCTGGACTTACCGCGGGCAGGTCGATCGACCAAGGCAGAAGTTTGGACGCCAATGGGTATGCTAGCGCCTTTTTAATCATTCCAAGGAAGATCTCAGCCTTCCAATTAGGCTGGCTAAGTTGGACGGTCATAATGTATTTGAGACCGTTTTTACCAGTCTTAGCTCGTTTGAGCTTATTTTTCAAATAGCGCGAACACCCATATTAGGGTTAACGCTCGAAGTGCTTGCGGGTATACTAGATGGAATCCGTTCGGTCGGGATGTTAGTGGGCCCTCCGGTGGTCATCATGATTTTCACCTAGTTCCGCTAGGAGTAGGCTAGGCCTGTTGAATTGTGTGGCCAAATCGTGTGGTCGTGATCATTTTTTAAGACTGATATGGACAGTCTAGATTTTCCTTAAGGAATTTAAACGCATTCGATCGCGCTAACTTTTAATTAAAAAGTGTGTAAACACGCTGATCTCTTTATAAAGAGTGGTGTGGCCTACGTGAGTGTTTTCATGCAGGTCTCAATCCTTACACTTTGGGAGATTCATGCTAATCCGCTGCGAGCGAACATTAATCATCATGTCATGCCAATATTGAGAGTTCGGCTGGGAACATTGCATAGGAAAATACTAGGAAGGCAATGCATTAGTGAATACTGCCGGTGGAAGATAAAATTCACATAATATTTTTGGATTGCTGTTGCACGCACCATTCTGAGTAAATTTCATATATACGAGTATATAGTGAAATTCCCAATACATATGTGAGCGAAGAGGCTTAAGCACTCATTGATTTTAAATAGCTTCTGTTCCTCTGCAGGATGACAGCGCATTAAATATAGGGTTTACGATTTTAGCCCTTGAACTAAAAACCACCATCAACAACATCCTAGTATTATTAATCACCTCACAATAATCTTAATCGTATGGTAGCGAAACAAGATATTGTGGAATCACAAACGATGAGACGAAGATGTTTGTGACTACTTTTAATCTTACATATCGGAGATAAATTTCAAGCAAATCTTAGCAAAGATAATACTCAATCATGATAGTAAAAGTAAGATCAGAACACACAACTACAGAGAAAATAGTTGGGTCATGCTTCACAATCCAAATGAAGTCTTTAAGTCGTTAACCTACAGGGTTTCGTAAAAAACCTAAGGTTAAAGGAGAATCGACTCTAGTCGCAACTAGTATCACCCATAAGGTGTGTGGATTAGGTTCCCCGGTTGCTAGAGTTCTCCTTTATATAGTTTTCAAATCAGGGTTTGCAATCTAAGTTACCTTGGTAACAAAGCATTTAATATTCACCATTAGATGAAAACCTGATTAAACCCCAGCTAATATCTGTCAAACGTTAGATCGAAATTTGCTTGTTATACACAAATGAAATGTACCCTAATTTAGGTTTATGTAACCATGCCTAAACGTGTACACCATGTTGGCTCAACATTAGTTAACCAAGGTTAGCTATATGATCACTCTCATATCAACCTTATTCATCTTAACCATAACCAGTTCAAATGACTCAAATGAGACTAGTTAAAGAGTTGTTTAATTTCTATATTCTCATAGAAGTATACAAGAACACAATTGAAGCAAAATCGGTTTGATTCACTCGAATCAATTCATGAATATTATAGCCACTGTTTGCAAAGAATGCATTCCTTATTATATAAATGTATTTGTTCATGTCACAACTGATTTTAGAACTTTAACCATTCAAGTATGCAAACGGGTACGCATACTTGAAATAGCCGGACCAAGTTTGGTTTTCGCCAGTATGAGAACGGGTACGCATACCTCCAAACCCAGGAGAAATTTCCGGTCACAAACCTACGCCAGTATGCGTACGGGTATGCGCACTTAGATTCCCGGACTTCTCAAACCAACAGGTACGCATACGGGTATGCATACTATGGTTCCCGGACATGGATCACAGATATGCAAGAGTGCACAACATGTTTATAATCCAATGTTGGTTAAGTGTTCTAAACTCTTATTTCAATCATTGACACTTTCTTAGAGGATGACAATAGCCGTTTTCACACATTATTAGCATCAAAGCAATTTTCAAGTTATTGAAATAATCATAACGAAACATTCCAAGTCTACACCAAATGATTGTATCACATAAACCATGTAAGATGTTACTCGGTGATTTTCACATGATAATCTTTTAACTTTCATCAAGAATATAAGATGAACTTGGTTGAAGCGAAATCTTACCAACACATATTTCGAGAAATATGTAAGCGAGTTAAACTCAGCTCGAAATCTCAAATGTGCATAATCGAAAACTATAGTAATACGACTTTTGTCTCAATATATGAGATAGAATATAAATAGACTTTCCAAATGATAGATGAGTTTAGTCTCCACATACCTTTTGTTGATGAAGTTCCACAAGCTCTCCTTAGAAGTTCTTCGTCTTCAATTAATGACCGTCGTGAAGTCTAATGCTCAACTACACAATCTATCCTAGTCCGAGACATCACTTTAAGTAGACTAGTAATCAAAACTTATAGTTTACATCACTAACATTGACAAACAAGCTTGAGATAGCGACGCTTGCGAGTTCGACCGAGCAGTTCTCTAACAACTTGTATCTAGAACACCAAATCACGAACAAATCTATAGAAAGACACTATCAAGTGTAGATAAAATCGCTCTAATAGCGAAGAAATTTATTAAAAACAACGTCATATCTTTTAAAAACAAACTATTTTGCTCAGATCTAGCCCAAAAAGGACTAAATCTGAGAAAAGGAAGAAAAAGACGATGAGGTTTTCCTAGGTTTCTTAGAATGGGTGAGAGAAGAGAGAGAACTCAACTTGATAAATTTCCGATCTATCACAATCGTTCTACGAGGAATTTTTACTTAGCTACCAAACACACGAATAATTTGCATGATTATCGGTATCTGTAATCCCGTAAAATTATATATCTCTCGGAATTGTGAATTTTACAAACAAACACACCATAAATTAACAAGGGCCTAGTTGCAGGCATTAGAGTATCCAATATAATTATGAGAATCTTCAGTCTTGTCCTCTAGATCTCATTGAAAAACCAGATCGGACGACGACCCAGTAAAACTATTTAGCTAAGGTTCAGTGGTTTAACCGGTGGTTTAGTGGGTCAAATACATATAATAACCTCTAAATTACATAAATCTTAGCTAATGTACTAGCGAAGTCAAAATGTTGTGATGGTGACTCAGTATGCTTCTAGATAATATAAGGACGTGTAAGCGAATTGTTAATATTTCTAAATCACCCTCTCATGCAACTACCAGATTACTTCTTCTCAATTTCTCTCTCCGTTGAACGCACTACCATTTCTTCCTCTCCGTTTAAAGGTACTACAGTAAGAATTCCATATATCGATACTATATATATTAACAAAAGATTAGAGTCCCAACTTGGTCCTGCTATAAATAGTAATAACCTATATATTAATTTTAATATTAATATCTTTTTCTAGTCTCGTCATATGGAATTTACCTCCATATATTAATATAATTATCACTATTGGAAACTTATAGATTTTGTTACATCAAAATTTAGGACAAAACAAAATACTTATCTATAGTTGTTTGACAAAAGGATGTAATTTTTTGGGTTCTTATCGCATATTTTTATTTGCGGATGCGTAAGACCTCATTCCTATGAATACATTCTTGTTGAAGCCAAAACATTTATAGCTTGTCAAGCATGTTTAAAGCTTTTTGGCATGAAACATTTGGTATCTCTATATTATCATAATCAGGATTATCTCCCTCCTCTTATTGTCTAATTCCACCTTTCTTCGATTAAGGCATATAAGACTTGTCGCTCATTTGGATGATTAAGGAAGACATCCGTATCCAATGTCATTTACATAATATTCCTGTCTTGGAAAAGGGGAGAACGAGGCCACTGGAGAATACCATAATTGATAAGCACGTAAGTGTGACGCATTTTCACCCATAACTACATTATCTATGACTCGTTTTATTTCTAATAAAGTTGTTTTAAGTCTTTTCTAGGGAATAAGCTCTTGCGGCAAAATTGGCTCGAAAAGTGGTGTTTTACACCCCAGGATAAAGTACTAAAGGCACCCCATAAAAATTACTAAAGGCACCCCAAGGGACATGTGTTATTCGGACTCCAACAACGGATAAGGGGCAACCACTGGATAAGGGGTGACCTTCTTCACAAAATTTGAATTACTGTTTTGGCGGGAAAAATATTTCTTCACTGGCAGAATTTGGATCGAATCTTTGAGGAGTTTTAGAGCGATTCAGTCGCTGAAATTCATGGGTTGGACTTGGTATGGATTAAGGAAGCTAGTATGGGTGATTTTATCGATCAAATTTGGCTGGATAACTTGGTTTAATCCAAATAGGGAGTTGGAGGAAAAACATGAGCTTGCACGAGTTGTGAGGAATTTAAACGTGTACTGCACGTGCTTGGAAGACTTAATCGATATTCTGGAGCGTGAAGAAGGTATAGAAAGAAAGAAATACAGCTGCAAGCACGAGGAATTGATAAAAAAGGGAATTTTGGTTGTAGAGAATAATAGTGATAAATGAAGATTATTTGGGAGATATGGCGTGATTAAATGAGGCTTAGGAGTATAAATAGATTTCTAGAGGTACAAGGAAGGGGGTCGAGAGTTTGGGGTCGATACGGAGGCTGCAGAGGCGGAGAAATCAAGGTTACAGGAAAGTACCCTGCTGCTGCTGAAGAAGAAGGAGACGAAGAACATTGACCCACACAGACAGTCGCAGTTCTGCTACACCATAGAACTATCGTTCATCTACAGTCTTATTCCTTTGTAACGGTGGTTCTGTAACATCTATATCTGTTGCAAATCCGCTGTAATATTATTTTCTTCAATAAAACACCTTTTTGGAGTCATGATTCAATCTTTTGAGTGTGTTTTTGATATGAGGAGCTAAACCCAAACATTGGGACGATGGAGGGAGTCGATTTTCTTCATATGGTAAATTTAATTTATTCTTTTTATGACTTTTGCATTAATTTAAAATTGAAATATGATTTGAATTAATTAGTTGTCATTTAATTTGATGATGTATGCTTAGCTTAATTGTTTTGATACATCATGCTTAGGATTTACAACTAATATTTTGAGAATCTACTTAGGAAAAAATAAGAGTCACCATATCATATTTTATTTGGGTGATAGTTGTTGAGAATAAATAAATTGAACCACATGCATGAGAATTGGTCAAATCCTTAGTCCCAATACCTCTCGCCCATTGTTTATAATTTTTGTTTATATATTTTTATTAAATTTAAAAACTCGAATCTTCACAAGTCCGAGAGTTTAAACTCATTTACTACAACAACTTTAAAATCACGTCAATAATCGTGCTTTTTGGTGTTCGAAAATTACGGGAGGTTTCCATATCCTTATCCATGACTAGAATTAGTATGACACAAACACAAAATAATTGTTTTCTGAGGGACAACCCAACCTAGGTTATATCCCGGTTCACAAACACGCCCATTATATGTCTACATATATATATGACTTAATAGTCCCCGCCACGACTAGAATTAAATTATTGGCATCCAAAATAATTACATGCGTCAAAAAGGATCAACTAAAAAAACATTGAAATCAAGTTTCGGAAAGTGGCAGTTGTTTCCGCCGAGCTACCAAACCAGAGGGAAAGAAAGACTGACTTTCGTGTTTCAAAAAAAAAAAAAAAAAAAAACTGACTTGGAGTTGATAATCTCACTTTGATCGGTAATCGTTTTCCGTGATGGCAGTCAATAAGTTTCCAACTTGGTTTGAAACTAGAGGGTCAACGATGTCTAGCAAAAAGAAAA
>JAJJMB010002829.1:0-10604 GCA_023531105.1 Papaver atlanticum | reverse complement strand
AACTTCCGGCTTATGCCAAGTTCCTCAAGGATATGTGTACGCGAAAGCGAAAGCTTAGTGTCCCTAAAAAAGCCTTTTTAGCCTGTCATGTAAGTTCGATCATTCAGAACACCACAACTCCTAAGTATAATGACCCAGGTGCCCCTACCATTGCTTGCGCGATAGGAAAACACAGGGTAGAAAAAGCTTTACTTGACTTAGGAGCTAGTGTGAACTTACTTCCGTACCATGTGTACTTACAACTGGGACTTGGTGAATTGAAACCCACCAAGATAACACTGCAGTTAGCTGATAGGTCTGTTAAAATTCCTCGTGGTGTGATAGAAGATGTTCTTATTGAGGTCGACAAGTTTATTTATCCTGTGGATTTTGTAGTCCTAGATACACAACCTGTCCCTGACCCAGAGAATCAAATACCGGTGATTCTAGGTCGCCCATTTTTAGCCACGTCTAATGCTGTTATCAACTGTAGGACCGGACTTATGAACATATCCTTTGGTAATATGACCACTGAACTAAATGTCTTTAATGTTACTAGACAACCTTCTGATGATTTAGAGGAAATAAATATGATTAGTACTTTGGTTCAGGATCTAGTTCAGGATAATTGGGACGACACTTTGTTTGGTGATTCTTTAGATGAATTTGATGAGACAATTATCTTAGGTAAGATAGATGACAAAACTTTATAACTAGAAGAAGCTCTCGAATATTTTAAGAACTCTACAGACCCAGAAATTCAGTCACTAGTGTTAGGTCTTTCTGTGAGTAATGATAACCCTAAGTTTGGGGGTAGAGAACTGGAAGAAGCTTTTGAGTATTTTAAAGACTCTGAGGATCCGGAAATTCAAGCAATAATTAGAGGTTTGTCTGAGAATACTGACTACCCTAATTTTGGGGGTAGTGATGGTCAAGTATCCTTATTAGAAGTCCCTAACTTGGGGCTCGAGTCCAGTGTGCCTGAGGTATTACTAGAGTCTGTCCCGACTCCACAACCCGATCCTCCTGATACTGTCCAGGAATTGGGAACTCATAGTTCGGAAAAATATGTTTGTCAAGACACTCACATGAAGCATAAGAGGGCGTCACAGATAAACCCAGTTGTCTTGCAATAAAGTTTAGATCAGGTTGTGCTCTGTCTATTAATTTTTCTAATCCTGTGCAGTTGTCTCATATTAGTGGCAGTGCTATTTGGTTCTGATGACCCACAGTTATTTCGACTACTGATATATGATTTGAAAGGTAATTAGCCATTTTATGGTACTTGATGTCTGGCTGAGGACTTTAAACTTAGCACTTCTTGGGAGGTAACCCATGCTCATGCAACACGGTAATATCTTTCCTTAACTCTTTTGCTTCAAATGGTAACAGTTTCTCCTTGTTCATGCTTTTAATTTTATCTTTAGAACATTGAGGACAATGTTAGATTTAAGTTTGGAGGTATGGGAGAAACTTTTTAGTTGCATTATAAACTACAGAGCCTAGAAATTTATGCCTATTAAGGATGGCACTAACCAATCTAAGTTGATGGAAACATTTTGGTTTTAGGAGTTGAGGGACCAATCTGACTAGATGGAATCATCTATAAGAGTCTATTCATAAAAGCACGGAGCTCAGGTGTTAGAAATAACATGATAGTTTCACCGTATCTCGGAATCATCTTATTACTTCTGTTTTTGTTTTTGCAAATTTTATGTTGATGTCTGCTGGGTTGAAATAGAGTGATTGAGTTACTAAAATAAAAAAAATAAAAAAAAGAGAGACCAGACCAATTAGACCAATCGGAATAAATAACACTTGGATAGCAATATGTGTGTGTTTTCCCTGTCTCCGTCGCCTAAACAAGCGTGGAATGAAGGATCCGCGGGAATTACCATGTAATCTGCTGACAAGAAGCATGCGCTTGGATCCAAAAGATCTAATCATGTCGTTAAAAAAATAAAAATAAAAATAAATAAAGGTTTATTATAAAGTCGACCACTGGTTCCCTTGTATATGCCAGCTGTGTTGATGTAGATTTAGGATTGTCGACCACTGGTCCCCTTGTATATGCTAGTTGTGTTGATATTAGTCCAGACCAGTATCTCAATCCACTAGGTCATAGGTTCATCTTGGCATTGAAGTTCATTCGCAACCATCTATTTCTATATCCATCTTCTTAATCTATTCATGTGATTTGTTTGATTCCGGATATTGATGTCCATAGTGCGACTATCTGAGTAGAGCTTTGTCACTTATATATGAATTTTAGTATGCTTGAGTGCAAACTCATATACAACAATTGGAATTTCGCATCAGGGTACTTCCTCCCGTAATCAATAAGTATGCCAACCAAGGAGGTTCTTTAGTGCATTCCAAGGTTCTGCGTAGATAGCTAGGGTCTGGAGTAAAGGTTTTGTGGGTATATCTCTAGTAAATCCTCTTGAGACTATAACTCGGCCACTAGGGCCACCTAGGGGTTTAAAGGCTTGTTGCACATGCTAAGTGCAATCGACGATGCCTGCGACAGTGAGTTAGGATTTTATTTTCTGTTTTTAATTTGCTCGGGACTAGCAAATAATAAGTTTGGGGGTATTTGATAGACGCATTTATGTGTCTATTTTCATCCCTTTTGTGTATATTGTTAGTACCCATTTTTTTACTAATTTTGGTATTTTATCCCTTTGTAGGTGTTTTTGGAGAAATAGGCTTTTGCGGCGAAATTGGCTCGAAAAGTGGTTTTTGCGCTCATGGGAGAAAATTACTAAGGGGCACCCAGAATACTAAGGGGTATCCACTTGCTAGTCGCACCCCTGGTCCGGATAAGGGGAGGTCATCCCCTTCGTTTGAATTTTACTTTTGGCGGGAATACAAGCTAGCTAGCTGCGTAGCTTTCTAGAGGAGATTTAGGAGAGATTGGATTGGAGTTATACGGAAATAAAACTTGTTATCAAACCTCATTAATTTTGGAAGATATCAAAGACATAGAAAGGAAAGTTCTGCTGCGTGACAGTAAGGGAGATTATCTTCCCTGTTAACTGAGTTTTATCTTTGGAAGGAGTCTTGGGTAAACAGGGAAGTTAGCTATCGAGATTTGGTGATAGGTATATATAGAAGTTCCATGATATTCTTTTATAATTAACACTAGCCTGAGATACGGATTATGTCTAATCGAGGAAGCTTTAACAGCTCATAAGACGCGTAGCAAAGAAAAAAACAAAAAGAAGAAAAATTGCCGAGACTTCAGCTCAAAGATACCGAAGATTTCACCGAGGTTTGATTTGCATGTTGAGTATATATAGGGTGGTGAGAGTCCTAAGAAGGGTTAGGAAGACTTTGGGGGAAGTTTAGAACACCAAAGAGCCGAGAAATCAAAGTTGAAGAAAACCCGCTGCTGAAGAACACGAAGAACTTCGACCCACACCGAACCGTCCCAGAAGCAGTCTTATATTCAACTACAGAAAGCTGTTATCGTTTTTCACTGTCGTTGCTTAATACTTTCAGCGACAATTACTTTCCTTACAAAAAGCTTTCTGTAACTACAGCTCGTCCTTCTTAATAAAAACACCTTATTTGAGCAATGAAATCAACTTTTGAGCATATTTCTATTATGAGGAGCTAAACCCCTTAGCCGAGGCGACGGAGGAAGCCATTGTTCCATGAAAAGTGGTATAATTCTATTTTAATTAATTTTGCAATTTTTTATATGATTATTTGCATAGAACTAATATAGGAAAATTGATTTTATTGAGTAGTTGTGAATTGTTTTGATGGGACATGCTAGGTTTTAAAACTTTTGATGTTTCATGCTTTGTGTTTACAACTATTACTTCAAAAATCTATTAGAGGCAAAATATTAGAATCACTTAAAAAGAAAAGAATTGCATGAATATTGATTAGAGTTTATCACTTAATTGGTTAATGGTGGAATCCAGAGTCTCGGTGTTTTCTTTATATTTTTGATACAACTTTATTTGAATTATTGAGTTTAATTTAAGTCTAAAAAAATCCTTCACAAGTTCGAGCAACGAATCTTTTTACCACTACAACTACAAAACACATCAATTTTTGGCGCCGCCGACGCGGACTTGTTTTTAGTGTTTTAGATTTATTTATTTTTTATTTTGTTCTATTTTACGTTTTTGGGTATTTGTCTTTTGTTTACAGGTTTTGGAACGTAAAGAAAAAAAATTTAGCCAAGGAATTTGGTGATTTCGTAAAGACTTGGAGCTAAAGATTAAAGCGAAAAGAACGGAAAAGAAGACAATTTTATTTTAGTTATTTTATTTTTAGTTTATTTTAGTTATTTTTTTAGGGTTTTGTTTATTTTTTAAGAAAAAAGAAAAAAAATTGTATTAGGGTTTCTTTATTATTTTGTAAATTTTCTTTTCTTTTTTTGGACTTTGGACACTATTTTTATTTTTTATTTTTATATACCCTACGGAAGGGTATCCTTAAATATAAAAAACTGTCTACAGAGAAGGAGGACAATTACGATATTGTCTCTGCACCTTGGGTTCGTACACTGACACAGGAGTCAGTGGCCCGAGTCGACTACAACCGATTCATCCCCCGTCTGGAACGGGAGGTAAGATTCTGAACACTCGTGAATCCCCTGTCAGCGAGTTATTGTATTCCTTAAGGTGCATATCTGTTGAGGTTCTGAATACATACATTTATTTTCCTAGTAAAGGGCAAGGCCTGGCCATACAAGATAAGGGTTCGGATTTCATCACCGTTCTCTTCTTGCCCGCCTTAGGAAAACAATGCCGAACGCGAACCCAAGCTTAAATTTTTGACTAGAACAAGACCGATAAGGTAACGAGCTTATAGGAAAGTCGTTCAAAAGGATCGTATTGGGTATTTTGTTAGCCTAGCTCAAAGTTCAGGAAGATTACTGGAAGTCGATTAGAGCCGCCTTGTAACCTAGGGAAGCGTTGCCAAAGAGGTGGGGGTATCAAAGCTCCTCTGAGCTTCTCCTACTTCTCTTCGACTTACTTTATTCGGATCGTCCTACGAGGTTTACTAAAATTGTACCCAGTTGCCTCTTGGAAGAGTATAAGCTGGTCTAGAAACAATCTAAGTGGAGCCATCATGCTTTTTGTTTGCTAGAAATCAATAGGTTTGATTTGGTTGAGTCGTTCTTGATTTGTGATTGCTTACCCTTCCAATTTAGGAAATTCTTGTGTATGCCTGAACGTAAAAGAGACGCCCTAGGTAGATTTGTTAAAGAAAAACCTAGAAGTTCTAAGCGTCTCGATTACCTTAATCTAGAAAGTCCGATTTTCGGAGAGTCCTGTTTTGAACGTTCTCCTTTTACTGAGGAGAGAATCCCCAATACTCCGATAGTACCAGAAATGACTACTTTGAAAGCATTGTTGAATCCGACTAGGACCACTCGTCCCTCGTGTATTAAGTTAGCTGACACAGAAGCCAATTATGAGCTTAAACCTGGGACCATACAGATGCTCCCAATCTTTTTAGGGAAAGAAAATGAGAACCCCTATTTCCATGTTAGGGATTTTGAATAAATTTGCAGTACCCTAAGAATTAGAGGCTTAGATGATGATGCTTTGAAACTTAGGTTATTTCCCTTTTCCCTGAAAGATAAAGCCAAATCGTGGCTGTATAGTTTGACTTCTGAGTCAATCGAAACATATGAACAACTTACATCTGCCTTTTTCAATAAGTTTTTCCCTAGGCATAAAACATCGTCGATTAGGACGCAAATCTGCACATTCTCACAACAAGAGGGAGAATCTTTGTATAGGTATTTGGAAAGGTTCAATGATTTGTTAACACAATGTACTCACCATGGTTTAGAAAAGGTTAGGCTAGTTCAGATCCTTTATGAGGGTTTAGATTATTCCACAATAACCACGGTTGAAGCTCTGTGTCCAGGTGGGTTTGAGAACCAAACTGTTGAGGCGGCAATGACATTTTTGAATAAAGCCGCCGAAAAGACCCAATAATGGTAAAATAGTAGGGAACCTCGGAAAAAAATTCTTCTAAGCAGAGGAAACGTAATAGGGTAGAAGGAGGCTATGAATCAGATGCCAAGATTGCAGCGATAGCTAAAAGGTAAGAAGCTCTATAAATGGGTCACACTAGTGGCAGATTGGAGCCTTTTTGGGAAGGCCA
Source organism: Papaver atlanticum (assembly GCA_023531105.1). Classification (NCBI taxonomy): domain Eukaryota; kingdom Viridiplantae; phylum Streptophyta; class Magnoliopsida; order Ranunculales; family Papaveraceae; genus Papaver; species Papaver atlanticum. The sequence continues at coordinate 4,484 of JAJJMB010002829.1, read as the reverse complement.
GAATAATGAAGAGCAAGCCAATGCTCTTTATAATAACACTAGACTCGATAATCGTCAGAAATTTGACCCATATTCAGAAACCTATAATCATAGGGTGGAGAAACCATCCGAACCTTTCATGGTCTAAGGGCCAGAATCAAGGTCAGTTTAGTAATTCGAATGCTCCTCCAGGTTTTGGCTACACTAAGAATCCTTTAGGATCAGCTCAGTTTCAGAATCAGTCTGATAAGAAAAAATTTAGTATAGAGGAATCTCTCGCTTTGTTAACCCAACAAACTGCAATGTTTCATCAATCGATGATACAAGGTTTAGATGAAAATAAAAAGATGGTCCAAGATAATTCTCAGGCTATTTCCGAGTTAAAAACCCAGGTTAGTTTGATAAATGAGTCTTTGAGAGAAAAACGTAGGTTTCCTAGTCAAACACAACCCAACCCTAGAGGAGTTCATGAAGTAGGTACAAAACCATCGAATCAATTGAATGCTATTAGAACCCTTAGGAGTGGTAGAGTTGTATACAATAAGGTAAACATGCCCGAAAGTGAGCAAACTGTAGTTCACCCCTCAGGACCATCCATAGCTGAGGAGACTGATAAAATCTCTGATGATGTCAATTCGGTTCCTGAGAGGCCCTATTTTATTCCTAGAGACCCATTTCCACAGCTACTAGTACCAACAAAGAATGAATCCAACTTTAATGACATTATGGAGGTTTTTAAGAAAGTTACCATAAACCTTCCGTTACTAGAAGCAATTAGGAAACTTCCGGCTTATGCCAAGTTCCTCAAGGATATGTGTACGCGAAAGCGAAAGCTTAGTGTCCCTAAAAAAGCCTTTTTAGCCTGTCATGTAAGTTCGATCATTCAGAACACCACAACTCCTAAGTATAATGACCCAGGTGCCCCTACCATTGCTTGCGCGATAGGAAAACACAGGGTAGAAAAAGCTTTACTTGACTTAGGAGCTAGTGTGAACTTACTTCCGTACCATGTGTACTTACAACTGGGACTTGGTGAATTGAAACCCACCAAGATAACACTGCAGTTAGCTGATAGGTCTGTTAAAATTCCTCGTGGTGTGATAGAAGATGTTCTTATTGAGGTCGACAAGTTTATTTATCCTGTGGATTTTGTAGTCCTAGATACACAACCTGTCCCTGACCCAGAGAATCAAATACCGGTGATTCTAGGTCGCCCATTTTTAGCCACGTCTAATGCTGTTATCAACTGTAGGACCGGACTTATGAACATATCCTTTGGTAATATGACCACTGAACTAAATGTCTTTAATGTTACTAGACAACCTTCTGATGATTTAGAGGAAATAAATATGATTAGTACTTTGGTTCAGGATCTAGTTCAGGATAATTGGGACGACACTTTGTTTGGTGATTCTTTAGATGAATTTGATGAGACAATTATCTTAGGTAAGATAGATGACAAAACTTTATAACTAGAAGAAGCTCTCGAATATTTTAAGAACTCTACAGACCCAGAAATTCAGTCACTAGTGTTAGGTCTTTCTGTGAGTAATGATAACCCTAAGTTTGGGGGTAGAGAACTGGAAGAAGCTTTTGAGTATTTTAAAGACTCTGAGGATCCGGAAATTCAAGCAATAATTAGAGGTTTGTCTGAGAATACTGACTACCCTAATTTTGGGGGTAGTGATGGTCAAGTATCCTTATTAGAAGTCCCTAACTTGGGGCTCGAGTCCAGTGTGCCTGAGGTATTACTAGAGTCTGTCCCGACTCCACAACCCGATCCTCCTGATACTGTCCAGGAATTGGGAACTCATAGTTCGGAAAAATATGTTTGTCAAGACACTCACATGAAGCATAAGAGGGCGTCACAGATAAACCCAGTTGTCTTGCAATAAAGTTTAGATCAGGTTGTGCTCTGTCTATTAATTTTTCTAATCCTGTGCAGTTGTCTCATATTAGTGGCAGTGCTATTTGGTTCTGATGACCCACAGTTATTTCGACTACTGATATATGATTTGAAAGGTAATTAGCCATTTTATGGTACTTGATGTCTGGCTGAGGACTTTAAACTTAGCACTTCTTGGGAGGTAACCCATGCTCATGCAACACGGTAATATCTTTCCTTAACTCTTTTGCTTCAAATGGTAACAGTTTCTCCTTGTTCATGCTTTTAATTTTATCTTTAGAACATTGAGGACAATGTTAGATTTAAGTTTGGAGGTATGGGAGAAACTTTTTAGTTGCATTATAAACTACAGAGCCTAGAAATTTATGCCTATTAAGGATGGCACTAACCAATCTAAGTTGATGGAAACATTTTGGTTTTAGGAGTTGAGGGACCAATCTGACTAGATGGAATCATCTATAAGAGTCTATTCATAAAAGCACGGAGCTCAGGTGTTAGAAATAACATGATAGTTTCACCGTATCTCGGAATCATCTTATTACTTCTGTTTTTGTTTTTGCAAATTTTATGTTGATGTCTGCTGGGTTGAAATAGAGTGATTGAGTTACTAAAATAAAAAAAATAAAAAAAAGAGAGACCAGACCAATTAGACCAATCGGAATAAATAACACTTGGATAGCAATATGTGTGTGTTTTCCCTGTCTCCGTCGCCTAAACAAGCGTGGAATGAAGGATCCGCGGGAATTACCATGTAATCTGCTGACAAGAAGCATGCGCTTGGATCCAAAAGATCTAATCATGTCGTTAAAAAAATAAAAATAAAAATAAATAAAGGTTTATTATAAAGTCGACCACTGGTTCCCTTGTATATGCCAGCTGTGTTGATGTAGATTTAGGATTGTCGACCACTGGTCCCCTTGTATATGCTAGTTGTGTTGATATTAGTCCAGACCAGTATCTCAATCCACTAGGTCATAGGTTCATCTTGGCATTGAAGTTCATTCGCAACCATCTATTTCTATATCCATCTTCTTAATCTATTCATGTGATTTGTTTGATTCCGGATATTGATGTCCATAGTGCGACTATCTGAGTAGAGCTTTGTCACTTATATATGAATTTTAGTATGCTTGAGTGCAAACTCATATACAACAATTGGAATTTCGCATCAGGGTACTTCCTCCCGTAATCAATAAGTATGCCAACCAAGGAGGTTCTTTAGTGCATTCCAAGGTTCTGCGTAGATAGCTAGGGTCTGGAGTAAAGGTTTTGTGGGTATATCTCTAGTAAATCCTCTTGAGACTATAACTCGGCCACTAGGGCCACCTAGGGGTTTAAAGGCTTGTTGCACATGCTAAGTGCAATCGACGATGCCTGCGACAGTGAGTTAGGATTTTATTTTCTGTTTTTAATTTGCTCGGGACTAGCAAATAATAAGTTTGGGGGTATTTGATAGACGCATTTATGTGTCTATTTTCATCCCTTTTGTGTATATTGTTAGTACCCATTTTTTTACTAATTTTGGTATTTTATCCCTTTGTAGGTGTTTTTGGAGAAATAGGCTTTTGCGGCGAAATTGGCTCGAAAAGTGGTTTTTGCGCTCATGGGAGAAAATTACTAAGGGGCACCCAGAATACTAAGGGGTATCCACTTGCTAGTCGCACCCCTGGTCCGGATAAGGGGAGGTCATCCCCTTCGTTTGAATTTTACTTTTGGCGGGAATACAAGCTAGCTAGCTGCGTAGCTTTCTAGAGGAGATTTAGGAGAGATTGGATTGGAGTTATACGGAAATAAAACTTGTTATCAAACCTCATTAATTTTGGAAGATATCAAAGACATAGAAAGGAAAGTTCTGCTGCGTGACAGTAAGGGAGATTATCTTCCCTGTTAACTGAGTTTTATCTTTGGAAGGAGTCTTGGGTAAACAGGGAAGTTAGCTATCGAGATTTGGTGATAGGTATATATAGAAGTTCCATGATATTCTTTTATAATTAACACTAGCCTGAGATACGGATTATGTCTAATCGAGGAAGCTTTAACAGCTCATAAGACGCGTAGCAAAGAAAAAAACAAAAAGAAGAAAAATTGCCGAGACTTCAGCTCAAAGATACCGAAGATTTCACCGAGGTTTGATTTGCATGTTGAGTATATATAGGGTGGTGAGAGTCCTAAGAAGGGTTAGGAAGACTTTGGGGGAAGTTTAGAACACCAAAGAGCCGAGAAATCAAAGTTGAAGAAAACCCGCTGCTGAAGAACACGAAGAACTTCGACCCACACCGAACCGTCCCAGAAGCAGTCTTATATTCAACTACAGAAAGCTGTTATCGTTTTTCACTGTCGTTGCTTAATACTTTCAGCGACAATTACTTTCCTTACAAAAAGCTTTCTGTAACTACAGCTCGTCCTTCTTAATAAAAACACCTTATTTGAGCAATGAAATCAACTTTTGAGCATATTTCTATTATGAGGAGCTAAACCCCTTAGCCGAGGCGACGGAGGAAGCCATTGTTCCATGAAAAGTGGTATAATTCTATTTTAATTAATTTTGCAATTTTTTATATGATTATTTGCATAGAACTAATATAGGAAAATTGATTTT
>JAJJMB010002825.1:0-13446 GCA_023531105.1 Papaver atlanticum | reverse complement strand
GCAATACTTGCTCAGATGCTCGAATATTGATTCAACCATCAATATTCAGTAATTTATCATATGAGCAATATTTGTTCAGACTATCAAAATCCATTATGTTGATTCAACTATCAACATCATTTATTCGAGAACTATACGTCCCAGCAGACATGTTCAATACACGAATCATAGAGCATTCGGAAACCATGCACGACTGAACAATACTTAGACCCGTCGTCTAATCAAGTCAACGACTGACTAATCAAATACACGTCTGCTTCGCAGACTCCACGTTCGTGAGACATCAATCACGTCACATGGAGGATATTAATTAGGGTTTTGGTCTGGCGGCCTACGGCACGTGTGTTCATCCACGATGAGAAATGTGAGTAAGTCGTGCAAGCAGTTGAGGGAGTTAGCAAAGTAGTGGGTGGACAATCAACCAAGTCTCCGCACCACCTGAAACTGGTTAAACCACGATTTCCCACTTTCCCACTCTTTCACTCGAGTAACCGTCACACTTATTGGAGATCAATATGTCTACTACTCTGGCAATATAAATAAGTCTCTGAATCCACGATTAAACGACAGAAGAATTCTGATCCGAGCAATCACTCTCAAGAATTCAATCAATCGACCAGAACTTATTCGAACTCAACAGTTCACAGAAAACTTGCAGAAACCTTAAACACATTCACAATCCTTGATCATCATTGATCTCACACACTTCTCAGCTTCCCTCTTACAGATCAACCCTCTTCCCTCTTTGTGACGGAATTGACTCTGGAACGGCCATTATCTTGGTATAGGCCGGAGTCCTACAGATTGATCTCTCGAACTCAAAGCACTCCCGTGCAGTGCATCTGTTTGAGGTTAGGCAGTTTGCTCGGTTGAGGAGCCTCCGTCCACACGGTCGTCTCTCCATTCCCTAAAAAACCAGCAAATCGTTTTTCCCCATCAACAGATTGGCGACCATAGTGGGAGATTAATCTTTCGGTTGCAATCTCAAACTTTCACAAAATGGTTGATCTTAGGTCAGGTTCAGTTACAAATCCTAACCCAAACAATGCTAGCACTAGCAATAGTGGTGGTACTCCAGAAACTACTCTTGCTTCCAACAACGGTGTTGGTAATAACACACCTCCTCAAACTAACATCGGAAGCAATCCTCTCTTTTGCCGGTCTCCCGAAGAAATCAGAGAAAATCCGCCTACCATAGCTGATCTCATGAAGGTGCAAGAAACTCTAGCCAAAAATCAAACTGATATGGCTACCACTCAGAAGGAGTTATGCAATTATCTCAAAACTCTCACGGATAAAATGTAAGAGAAGACTCAGGACGGATCGGAGAAAGGAAAAGTCAAAGAACCTGATCCCGAAATCTCTCCAATTCGCGTGGTGGATGATGATGAAGTCCGCAAAGCTGCAGATAACCCACCAGAGAAGGAGTCCGCAGGTTTCATCACTCGTGAAGATCTGGAACGCTTTCTGGAGGATCAAGGGAAAGGCAAGACATCATCTGTCCATCGTCACCAACGTCTGTACCCCGCTGCTACACAAAGAATTCCTCTCCCAAAGGGCTACACTTCCCCAACGTTTACACTCTACAATGGAACAGGGACTGCCCGGGAACATGTTTCTCGATTCCTGGAAGCATTAGGAGAGCACGAACACAATCATGTCATACGCCTGAAGGAATTCTCAAAGTCTCTGACAGGTCGAGCATATACTTGGTACAATAACATCACACCAGGGAGCATCACTGGCTAGGAAGAAATGGTTAATGCTTTTTACAGAAAATACTTCTTCGTCTCGGAGCAGATTACTCTCTCTGACTTAGGAAGAATCTCTCAGAAGAACAATGAACATCCGAACGACTATGTAAAGAGGTTCAGAACCCAGGCCCTGGATTGTTATGACCCGAATGTCACTGAACAACAACTGGTGGACTTGTGCATCAACGGAATGATCCAAGTCTACAGAGCCTTGCTGGAAAATCTCCGGTTCCAGACTTTCTCAGAACTTCATGAAGCAGCCAAGCAATCAGCGACTACTGCTCCGGCCTTACTGGAAAGAAAAAGAGCTACAAAAGTTGAGGAACCGCGAGAAACTCGAGGAAGCGTCAGGCGCCTAATCAACAAGCAGTACAATCTCCAACCTTCCATGAATGTTGCTGAAGGAAGCAAGAGGAAAGCCGAAGTGCAACAGCATAATAATGCTCCTCCAACGTCCCATCCTACAAAGACATCAAGGAAGGACAACCAAGCTCGAAATGTACAAGCACCGACTCAGCGTCAGCAGAATGACCAGGACGAACCAGACTTTCCTTTTCCCATTGAAGAGGTGATCGAGTTATTGGAAGTCTGGATTCAAGATGGTGCGGTCAAACTACCCCCCGTTAGGAGAGAGACGACAGAGGAGGAAATGGAGAATCCGCGCTACTATTGCTTTCAAAGGTATGTCAGTCATCCAACAAGTGATTGCAGAACTTGAAACGCATATTCAAAGAAAAGGACAATTCAGGAGAACTGGGGACTGAAGGAGTACACAAGAATCCTCTCCCAACTAGAATCTTCACACTCACTGAACGACCAGTCAAAGAAGCAATTCAGTCATTGATAGAGCACATCTGCAAATTGCTTTACCTGTCAAAGGCTCAAAGGAAGGACATGTTCGCGGATTTGAACCATATAGTTTCCGGGAAACGTCTGTCCATTCCAGAAGCACTCCCTGAACCTCCAGTCACTGACAAAGAGATGTGACTGGGGACTTCTTACCACGACCAATCTCAAGGAAAATGAATTCAAGAGAGCGTTGGTCTATGTTGGCACGGCTGTCAATATTATCCCTTTGAAGACTCTCAGAGCTACAGGCATCACTCGACAAGAAGCCACTCATGCTCCTGTTTCAGTCAAAGATCACGAAGGAATCTCCAGGGATGCTTATGGTTACATAATTCTCAAAATGAAAACTGGTTCAACCTGGACGAAAACCAAATTTCATATAATTAGGGAAGATCCAGGATATGATATGATCCTTGGACGTACGTGTATTCATGCTGAAAAGGTAACTCCAACACCTTCAATTGTACATTTCTCTGTTGAAGAAAACCCGAAAGAAATAGAGGATACTCCATTGTTCGAGCATCTGGAGGAAGTCAAATCCTTGATGGAGATAACGCAAAAACTTGAATAAAATGCTCATGCTTTCATCAAAAGGTTCTGCACTCAGGCAAGTCTTATTCCCCCTCATGCGTCCATATTATCAATTTTCAAACATGCTGCTCTGGTCCGGGGGCTTCACTCCACCAACAACTTGGCTAATGCAAAATGCTATGAATGGATAACCTTACCTCAGCGATATTTCACCAAGTGGTTGGACGCGGATCCTCTCCGAATCGAGCATCTCACTGATTATACAGTCATTACTAAATTAATGACCGAACACAACAAGCAGTATCCTAGATATTCTCCCTTGCACGAGTGTCCATATGTGCCGCAAGATTGGAAAGCTCCACTAACATAGAATCCCACTTTACGAGGAATTCTGAACCAGCAGAAAATATTCAGGGCACGAATGATCAAGCCTAACAAATTTCATGAAGGGGATTTAGTTCTCAAAGCAACTAAACGCAATCTCCATTCTACAAGAAAGTCTAACTGGGAAGGGCCTTTTATGATTGCTAAATCGACGGTTGGAGGATACTACAAGTTGGTTGATATGAAGGGCAAGACGAGTGTACCAGTGATACAAGAGAATTGGCTCAAAGCCTTTGACGCCTGAGACATTCAGCGTTTTGGAGTGTTATATGTTCAAGGCACGAATGAACGCTCGAGACACCTAATGCATTTTTAGGATTTTCTTTCACCTGTATTTTCAATTCCTCCAAAATGTTTGCATCATTTGCATCTAGTATTTTAATTCAGCAGTTTATCGAGGTTCTTTTATTTAAAGAAAAATCTCTATCAAATCTAAAAGAAAATCCTCAATTACTCACTTATCCAAAACCAATCAAAAAATCAAAACCAAAATAAAACCTCGCATCTCTCAGAAGTTAAGAGTTCAAGAGATAATGGAAGGAAACTAAAGGAAATCAGAGAAGTAAGATTTTTTCTCTTCGGCAATCTTCAGGTCTCGCAAGGCTGCTTGCTCCAACTTCAAATCTTCAATCAATTGGGCGACCTTCGCCTTCTTATTCATCACAACATCACTTGTCAGAGGTACATTCTTCTCGACTGCTTCTTTAATGGCTTCAATTCTCTCACGAAGCCACCCCACATTGAAACCCAGTTCCTCAGAATTCTTCAAGTTGTACTCCCAATCAAAGAGTACATCTGGAGTAACAGTACTTATGGCTCTAGTTGGTATATCATCTATAACACGCAAGATAGCTCCTACTTTCCTGGTTAAGAAGTAAACACGTTTTGGGTCTTTGGTAACGACGATATGGCCATACATCGTCCATATCTTCTCATACAAACCGGCATACCCAGTAGAAACGCTAAATCCACCAACCAATTCATGATACGGGAGCAACTCACCGAATAGAGGATCAAAAGCAATCCCTGCATTCGAGTATTTATGGACAATCATACGAGTCTCGACCATTGGAGTAGTTTCTTCTATCTGAGGAACAGTGGCAATTTGGGTTTCCGTCTCTCCGACAACTTCAGTAGCAATTTCTTCATGACCCTGAGGTGCATAGGTGGTTATGTCATCATCTTGATTCTCCATACGGTTCGAATCATCATTGGCTCCATTATTCTCAACTTCAACTTTTGGCGCCTAATATGAGGATTACACGAGATTAAGACACTCCAAGCATGGAAATCAAAAGCAATCATCAAATTTAGAATGTAAGTTATCTAAGATCATTAAAGTTCTTTATTATACATTCAAGACATGAGCAAATGGCGTAAAAGTCATAAAAACACGTTTTGCAACAAACTCATCTGAGGAGATTTTACATTACCCTGTACAAGACGACAAACTGGGAGCAATTGATGAAGAATATAAGGTTAAGTTATATACCATTCTCTTCGTATGGATGTACTTTACAGCATATAAAAATTTCATAACAATTGGATAAACGAGCAAATAGATGTGTCCGAAACATTGGACTACATGACAGCTGAATTTTTTTTGGAAGTCTCTTGGAAATTTACTGTTTCGCCGAATACGTCCCCTAAACATGCTCAAAACTCAAAAAGCTTATTTACCAAAGCTTGGAAATTTCCTGGGCATGAGAAAACTGTGGAAGACTGTAAAAATCCGACATCGGACGAAGATTCTACAACATTTTTACTAAGAAGCTGAATTCTGGATTTTCTGGTGACGTATTTCGGCAAAATTTCTCGTGCATTCACATGGATTCTCATTCATTCATTCACAAATCAGCAATTTTATACTTCATGAAGAGAGTACATGAGGAACACTTACTTGAGGGGTTTCTAAGCCGCTCGAAGGATTGGGTTATCGAAACCATCATTAGTAGCATTATTATCTCCATTCGGTTCCGGGTTTTGAAGGTTCTCCATCTCCTCATTACCGAAGGAAGAATGTGCATCATCAATATGTTGTTTATCCGCGATAATCTCCTCCTGGATACATCAACAACAATTATTATCATTTCATTCAAGGAGATGCCATGATCGCTTGCACGAAAGAGATACTTACATCGACTTCTTCACTAATGCTGGATTCATGAACTGCTTGCCCAGGAGAAAGTTGAAGACCGTCAATGCTCGATGGAGCAATATTCTGAAATAAATTAACAAATATTGGTTTTGTGATCCTAATTACGCGGATAAGGAAAAGCCTTGATGGAGGTAGCATTGAAAACTCACCAAAGAAACAGCTGGGGACTGCGCACTATTCGGTAACATCCTGTAATTCTTACTTCTGAGTTCTCCGCCTCGAGGACTTTCTTCAATCTCCGTGAAATCCACATTAATTCGAGGTCTCACCGCACGAGCACCCTGTGGTAAAATTAACGAAATAATTAAGAGGCAATTATTATGTCTTTATAAAAGTCATGAGAAGAATACTTACTTGTGAATATCCTGGAAGTGCTTTTCGTTTATCACCACTGGAAGGATACTTCAATCTCGGTCGATCAGAAACCATCTCAACAAAAGGAGGTTCTTGTACCGGAGTTTGAGCAGCCATTATAAAATCATGTAAATGATCAAGTTGCTGATTCCAGAAAGTTATATAACCTGGAGTTGCATAGGAGACCCGGTCAGAGCAAGGGTACAGATATTCACGCCCATTCAAATGCGTACAATCTAAAGAAGCTTTAAGTTGGTCGACCGATGTCTTTTCTTTCCGAACATCCGGCACATACTGATCAAGACCCATTTGTTGAGATGCTCTATCGATGTTATATTCCTCCACCAAAAACTGTCCATATATTACTGATACTAAGTATGATCTCTCACCATCACTCAGGTCTGTACCGGATTTCAAAGTGACATTTTCTTCAGCATCATTAAAAGTGATCAACTGTGAGACAAAAGAAGGAATCGACACCCAAGGAAGAAAGTTAAAGTCATACTCATTGTCCAAGACACTGGTAAGGCGTGTCTTGTGTCGAGGCTTCTTTGTATACCAGCGCATAATCCTGGCATTATCCTTCTCAGAGAGAACATAACGAGTATCAACATTTGGTCCTTGCAAGATGTTACGAGGGATTGGTGCATAATTCTTGAAACGCTCCCACAATAAGGCTTGGAGAAACATTGTATTAACATATGTTTCAACTTTCATAAAACCATTGGAAACACGGGAATCCACGACCAGGGAATCTAAATTGGAGAATAGTGAACCCAAGAATAGACTACCAACAGGAAGTTTCTCACCTTGAGCTATCTTAATGGCAAAAGGAATCACGAATGGCTTCAGCAAGTTTCCATTATCTTCAAATACATATCTGGATAACCACAAGCACAAGAAAGCGGTAATGTTTAATATACTATCCACGGGTCTTTCAGGAGTTCTATCTCTCGGCCACCAGTGTTTCAACCATTGAGCATAACAATATTTACTGGATAATTTGTTAATATCATGCATCGTAGTTGTCAAGGCATCAGATATTGCATTCTCATCTACCGAAAGCGCTGCAGGAAAATTACCCGTGACTGGAAGATGCAATAAAGCAACCATATCCTCTAAAGTGATGGTAAATTCTCCCCACATGCATATGAAAGTATGAGTAGGAACACACCAGCGAGCAAGCAAAGCTACTATACCTCTCACATCATGGTAAATCGACAAATCTCCAGCTGCTTGAATAGCTCATGTGACCTGTGCACGATCCAACATGGTCCTCACTTGATTATACCCCAACATATGTCTTGCCCATCCGGAGAAGTCTGTTAAAGGTTTTCGGGAAAGCTTGAAGTCTATCTGTGAAGCGGCATAATGCCCTCCTTGTAGACAGAATCGAGTGATCGCTTGAGGAGACACCAATTTCCTCTGAGCAATATCCATGGGATCTATAAGAAGACGAAATGAAGAACTTGGGAGACGTTTTTCAGGCTTATACTGAACCACAAAGAACTCGTCATCAGTGTTTGGAATATTCTTTGTTCCAAGTGCTTTTTCTTCTTTGTCAACGGAGGTTCCATCTAGAGAGGTATCATTTCCTGAAGTTGCATCTGTGGAAGTATCATCTCTGGAAGTGTCATATTTGGAAGTGCTATCATGGGAATCAGTCATCTTTGCAGAGTCGTTGAAACATCCATACAACATTTCTACTCCAGTATAACATTCGTAGATGCAAATTTCATCAAAGCGGTGGAATTAAAGCACAACAAATAATAAGGATGCTCATATCAGCGTCTACAAAAACGATAACTCTCCAACTCTTACCTGTTTACAATATCACTAGCTGTAGTGACTATAACATGAAAATTTCGAGAATCTGTTCGCTTCTTTGAACCTGCAAAGACGAACAAAAAATTTATTATTCAAAATCATAACTTGATTTTCATGAACCTGTGAACAATTCACATAATTTTCACCTTGTGAGCATTTCCACCGAGTGAACATTCATTGATTTTCAGGCATATGCTATTAAATCACAAAATCCATGAACACATTATTTCATCAATAATTGTTTGTTTTTTAACGATTGCTTACATAAACTTTAAATCATGTATTTTTTTTTTCTTTTTTTCACGTATATAAAAAAAAATCGTTCGAACGAGCATTTGACTATCAAATGGAGTCTTTTTATTTTTTTGCAAAGGTCCACATATTCCAAATAAATTTTGGTTTTTCATGAAAGCTCATAAATAAAATTTTATCATTAGACGTTGGTCTATTTCAAAAATAAATCTCTCCTAAGTTAGGGATTATTGCTCGTTTCTTAAACTAACGAACGAACGTCCGTTCCTAAAATAAGGGTTTCATATAAAAACTCACGTCTACATGTGCATGTGTACGAATTTTCTAGCATGATTAAATCATAAACAACTCACGGATTTCAAAAAAAAAAAAGTAAAAAAAATTGACTTACCTGCTCGGACGTGAGTAGGTCAAAGAGAGAGTGGTCGGTTGGTGAAAGAAAAATAATTTTTTTTAGGGCTTCTTCCCTTTTATATCAATTTTATTTCCAAAAACCTAATAAAACAAGGATATCCTTTTTTGGGCCCGGGCCCGTAAACGCTAAACCGACCAAAACTGGACGTCCGACCGTCCAAATCAGCAGTTCTTCGTCTCTTCGTGCTCACGAGTTAAAACTCTATCATACTGCCGAGTCCTTATTCAGGAATTTGCTCGTACATGACATCATTGGAGCAAATCGGGGATTCTGAAAATTCCTTTGTACGACTAAGTTCAACTACTTATCTCGTCTACTGGAAAATCACCATCTGGTGCTTACTGCGGAACATGACTGTCCCTCACTAAGCAGGGGACTTAATGTTGATGGTGGATTTTCGACAAAGGTCAAAATCGTAAAATCATGATACTGCATGTTTCTGACCCGGCTTCAGGAACCGTGAACCGTTCACGATCTCTGACTGAGCGAACATTCCTCTCAGAGCTATGATGAATATGTTTCTCGAAATGCCTCCCAGCTGAGCGTTCGATGCTTCACACATTTCATTATCACCTCTACATAGAATCTTAATGATTGGGCAGTTCCCTAGACAAAATGTTTGTTAGAGAGCTTAACGCCTTCAGGACGTCACGCTGCACGTTGGTCCCTGACTACATAGAGAGACCGTGTATAAAGTCTTGATGATTGGGCGGTTCCCTAGACATAATGTTTGTTAGAGAGCTTAACGCCTTCAGGACGTCACGCTGCACGTTGTTCCCTGACTATACACCCCTCAGAACGAGTATGATGCTTCAGTTATCTCATATCTTGATTCTGCAAATAGATTAATTCTAACGTGTCATTCATCAACTGAATTCCTAGAAAATAATCTATTCTATCTCACTACTCCGTTCCATGGCTGATCCCCAGTTGGATTCCATGGATTAGTAATAGATACTCAATTCATTTTATTACTCCGTCTCATGAATCATTCTCAGCTGAATTTCATGAATTAGTAATAAATATTCAATCATCGTGCGTTTGGGCCATCACCGAGTAAGCCCCGAGAAAATGGTGCAAGTGTACTTGACAATAATGCACGAACGAGCACACGAACGCATGAACGAGCATTCAAAAATATGGACAAATGAGGAACTTATGAAGGAAAATAATATCAAATAAAATAAGCAAGAGGCGTGGGACCGGGCCCACCGGCCGACTGGTCATGCCGCCGTGGACGGTCCCCTCTTCCACTATTTTATTTTAATTTATTTCCCTTGTCTCATGGAGACTCCTTCATTTGGGAAAACTCCCTCGTTTGAGCAAAACTCTTAGTTTTCTATACTTTCCATCAAACGATGAAGAATAGTGAAAAAAATAGGGAAAGGTGTCACGGGACCGGGCCACCTATCCGGACGGCCATGCCCTAGCCATGGCCGGTCCCACACCTTTCAATCCCTTATTTTCTCATATTATTATTTCCTTCATCTCATGGAACTCAATCGTTTGAGCGAAAACCCTAGTTTTTCAATATTTTCTCAAATATTGCTCAAACCATGAAAAAGCCAAATGGTCACATGACCGACTAGGCTTCTTACGCCAAAAATTAAAATATTATTATTTTAATATTCTAAAAATATCTGTCGCATGAGAAAAATTCTACTTGCTCATTCGAGCAAAATTGAGAGTTTCAGTCAAGATCAAACTCTCTGAAAATCCAAAATATTGCTCAAACGCGCACCAGAAAATACCAAAACTCTCAGGACTGAGACACAGATATCATGGTGACACGGGCATGCTACCTTGACCGACCAAGGCCGTCCCTAAGGCTTGCAAGGAGCCGGTCCCATACATCTTCATAATTTTAACCTAATTTGCTCTCAATTGCTCATATTATGTCCAAACTCTTTCCAACCAACTTGGAATTTGCTCAAACGACCATTAGTTGGTCCCACGATCACCAAGGTCCGGTCCCATGAATCCTTGGTCGGTCCCTCATCTCTCCATAACTAGGTTTTACTACCTAACGCTCGCACGGGTACTATTTGATAAATGATTAAACCAGCATTTGATCATTCGTTCACCAACTAGCAAACAAAGGACTTTGGTGCATGATCACTCGAGCACTTGGGCGCTACATGGTCGGCCATCATCCCATGTAGTCGGTCCCTCCTTCATTCAGTGACCTATTTTCAGTAAATCATCAATTTATCAAAATTAGGGTTTCGAACAAATGCTCTGTAAATCATAATTCTGAGTGAGTTCAAACGCTAATAATTTTATGTTGATCCAGGAATCAACATATGGGTTAAATATGTAATATTCGGTCCAGCTACCAATATTTTAATTAATATTTTATTTGGTCACGTTACCAATAATTCATCAAATGAGCAATACTTGCTCAGATGCTCGAATATTGATTCAACTATCAATATTCAGTAATTTATCAAATGAACAATAATTGCTCAGATGCTCGAATATTGATTCAACTATCAATATTCGGTAATTTATCGAATGAGCAATACTTAATCAGAGGCTCGAATATTGATTCAACCATCAATATTCGGTAATTTATCGAATGAGCAATACTTGCTCAGATGCTCGAATATTGATACAACCATCAATATTCAGTAATTTATCGAGTGAGCAATGCTTGCTCAGATGCTCGAATATTGATTCAACAATCAATATTCGGTAATTTATCGAATAAGCAATACTTGCTCAGATGCTCGAATATTGATTCAACCATCAATATTCAGTAATTTATCATATGAGCAATATTTGCTCAGACTATCAAAATCCATTATGTTGATTCAACTATCAACATCATTTATTCGAGAACTATACGTCCCAGCAGACATGTTCAATACATGAATCATAGAGCATTAGGCAACCATGCTCGACTGAACAATACTTAGACCCATCGTCTAATCAAGTCAACGACTGACTATTCAAATACACGTCTGCTTCGCAGACTCCACGTTCGTGAGATATCAATCACGTCACATGGGGGATATTAATTAGGGTTTTGGCCTGGCAGCCTACGACACGTGTGTTCATCCATGATGATAAATGTGAGTAAGTCGTGCAAGCAGTTGAGGGAGTTAGCAAAGTAGTGGGTGGACAATCAACCAAGTCTCCGCACGACCTAAAACTGGTTAAACCACGATTTCCCACTTTCCCACTCTTTCACTCGAGCAACCGTCACACTTACTGGAGATCAATGTGTCTACTATTCTGGCAATATAAATAAGTCTCTGAATCCACGATTGAACGACAGAAGAATTCTGATCCGAGCAATCACTCTCAAGAATTCAATCAATCGACCATAACCTATTCGAACTCAACAGTTCACAGAAAACTTGCAGAAACCTTAAACACATTCACAATCCTTTATCATCATTGATCTCACACACTTCTCAGCTTCCCTCTTACAGATCAACCCTCTTCCCTTTTTGTGACCGAATTGACTCTGGAACGGCCATTGTCTTGGTTTAGGCCGCAATCCTACAGATTGATCTCTCGAACTTAAAGCACTCCCGTGGAGTGCATCTGTTTGAGGTTAGGCAGTTTGCTCGGTTGAGGAGCCTCCGTCCACACAGTCGTCTCTCCATTCCCTAAAAAAACAGCAAATCGTTTTTCCCCATAAACACTTTCGCAACAGATTGTCCACCAAACTTCTAAAGGAATAAGTCTCTTTGTTAAAACTGTACTTTGTTTAGGTCATTCCCAATGAGTGGATTTAACATTGCCTGCAAACACCCAGTCATAGCCGAAGAAGGCAAGAAGTAATTCCATAACTTAGCAGTTTCGAATGCATATTAGTCTCTTGCTCAACATTACAAAACAAACATCTATCATAATTCACTTTACTCGCTTTGAGTGAGAAATCCAAGGTTGGAGCACCATTATAACAAAGAGTCCATACCAGGAAAGACACTTTAGAGGAACCTTGGGATTCCAAAGTTGCTTATGAGGAAACACAAGAAAACCATCAACATCTAGAGATTCATAACAATTAGCAACAGTAAAACCATCCCCTGCAACCCACTTCCTGTCATCTTCTATATCAGAGTCTCCTAAGATAGAAACTGGATCGCCAATAGTTTGAAGAAATAAAATGACTTCCCCCAGTTCGTTCTCATTTAAATTCCTTTTGAAATCAAAATGTCAAGCATAATCCGAGGAAATACAGTCCCTAATAGAAAATGATTTATTTCTAGAAAGTTTGAAAATAAAAGGGAAAATAGTTTTCAAGCTATTATTCCCTATCCATCTTTCCAGAATTGCACTCTACATCCGTTATTCACCGTAAAAACTGTATTTTGAACAACATGATTCATGGATTTCAGAATTCCCGCCCATAGACTGTGGCCCACAGATTTAGAAGTAGAACTAGGCATAAAAGAATTATAAAAACCTCCAAATTTCTCAAAGATGATGCACCTCCAAAGAGCTTTCTTCTCATCCCCATATCTCCAAATCCACCTGCAGTGTAAAGCTCTATTGACAAGTTTCAACTTTTTAATACCAATTCCGCTTCTACTCTTCGGAACGTTAGCTTTAGTCCAAGAGACCCAACTTCTTTTCTTTATAGATGCTGAAGAACCCCACAGAAAATCTCTCATGATCTTCTCTATGTCTTTTAAAACTACAACAGGCATTTGGAACATAGATAAATAGTATATTGGCAGACTTGCCAACACACTATTAATCAACTAAAGTCTTTGGCCCTTCGAGAGGTGTCTCCTTTTTCAGGTTGAGAGTTTATGATGCATTCTCTGTATTATGATATCCCATATTGGTTTACACTTAGAATTACTGCCTAAAGGTATGCCTAAGTAATTCATTGGCAGTTGAACAATCTCACATCCAAAAAAAAATAGCATATTGCAAACCATTATGATTTGATCCAATCCCAA
>JAJJMB010002817.1:0-16633 GCA_023531105.1 Papaver atlanticum | reverse complement strand
CCTACAAAGACATAAAATAACAAAATAAATACAAAATCGAACACTAACAATATATACAATTGAGACATATTAGACACAATAATGCGTCTATCAAATACCCCCAAACTTATTATTTGCTAGTCCCGAGCAAATTTAATCTACAAAATAAAATCCTAACTCACTGTCGCAAGCATCGTCGATTGCACTTAACATGTGCAACAAGCCTTTAAACCCCTAGGTGGCCCTAGTGGCCGAGTTCTAGTCTCGGGAGGGTTTACCAGAGGTGTACCCACAAAACCTTTACTCCAGACCCTAGCTATCTACGCAGAACCTTGGAATGCACTAAAGAACCTCCTTGGTTGGCATACTTATTGATTACGGGAGGAAGTACCCTGATGCGAAATTCCAATTGTTGTATACGAGTTTGCACTCAAGCATACTAAAATTCATATATAAGTGGAAGATCTCTACTCAGATAGTTTCACTATGGACATCAATATCCGGAGTCAACAAATCACATGGATAGATTAAGAGATGGATATAGAAAAACATAGATGGTTTTGATGTTGACTAGGTGAACGGTGTTTCTTATATCTGTCTGAAGGCCTCTTCCAAGATGAACCTATCCTAATGGACTGAGATACTGGTCTGACTAATATCAACACAACTGGCATATACAAGGGGACCAGTGGTCAATAATCCTAATTCTAGATCTACTCGTCTGGCATATACAAGGGAACCAGCGGTTGATTTATTGAACACACATTATTTATTTATTTAGAACTAACAACATGATTAGATCTTGTGGATCCAAGCGCATGCTTCTTGTCAGCAGATTACATGGTAATTCCCGTGGATCCTGCATTCCACGCTTGTTTAGGCGACGGAGACAGGGAGAACACACACATATTGCTATCCAGGTGTTAAAATTTATTCCAATTGGTCTGATTGGTCTGGGTTTTTTTTTTTTTTTTTTTTTTTTTTTTTTTTTTTTTTTTTTTTAGTATCTCAATCACTCTATTACACCCTAGCAGTGGTAACAACTTGAATCGTGAGCCCCACCTAATCACTTAGAGAAACATATTTTAAAAAGAAAAAAAACAGAAGTGAAAAGGACTCAACGAGATATGGCGAAACTATCATGTTATTTCTAACACCTGAGCTCTGTGCTTTTACGAATAGACTCTTATAGATGTTTCCATCTACTCAGATTGGTTCCTCAACTCCTAAAACCAAAATGCTTCCATCCACTTAGATTGGTTAGTGCCATCCTTAATAGGCATAAATTTCTAGGCTCTGGAGTTTATTTATTGCAACTAAAAAGTTTTTCCCATACCCCCAAACTTAAATCTAACATTGTCCTCAATGTTCTAAAGATGAAATTAAAAGCATGAACAAGGAGAAACTGTTACCATTTGAAGCAAAAGAGTTAAGGAAAGATATTACCGTGTTGCATGAGAATGGGTTACCTCCCAAGAAGTGCTAAGTTTAAAGTCTTCATCCAGACTAAGAAAGGATTAGTCACCTCGAATCGTATAACAGTAGTCGGAATAACTGTGGGTCTTCAAAACCAAATTGAGATGACCATAGGAAACAACAATAAGCCAAGAAAGTGAACAAGTATCGCATGACCTTACCTAGTTTCCTGATAACTATCGCTAACTGTGGTTCAGGTTCAGGTTCTATGAAAGGGTCTAGATAAATTATTTTCATTGGCTGCATTTCCTCATAGGTGGGATCTGAATCATTAGGTCCTAAAGTCTGGAAAAACTCAAATAGGAACTTAGAAGCACACAATAATAACCTAAATAACTGAGGATCCGCTAAGTCAATCAGATTTGACTTACATAATTGACCACAATGAAAGTAGTGGTCATTCTTAAGTAAATGTGTCGATTCTATTCACCTAAAGTACTTAGGCTTAGTCTCAGAACTTGATAAGTGACACATTCGAAATATAAACGTTCCCACAGTTGGAAGAAAACTATTTGGTGGGAAAATAAAATCAATCTGGGTATCATAGCCTGGGCAAACCACATCAACCATAGGATGGGTTTCTAACGACTGAACTTCTTCCTGGACATCATTAGGTTCGGGAAAACGAGTATGAAGGTAATCTTGTAAAATGGTCGAGGCATAGATATCAAGTCCTAAGTGAGGGGACTTTCTGAGAGTTAAAGGTAAGGACTAGGAAAGTGATAATCACCCCCAAACTTAGAGTTTTCAGTGTCTCTAGGTAGACTAGTCACAATCTCCCTAATTTCTAGATCATCAGATTCTTTGAAATGGTCAATTGATTCTTCTAAGTTATTATCAGGTAGTGCATCTTTACTCATCTCTACGGGTCTATCTTCTTCGTCTAATACTATTGTTTCTAAGTTGCTAGACTCTAAAACAACATTTTCAGAATAAACCCATTCCTCTAAACCACTATCGGCTTCGTAATCAAAAGGAAAAACTACATTGTCTAAAACGGTGGTATCCCTAATCAAATCCTCGTCCTTTTGAATAGGTGAATAATCATAAAAATTATTTGGATTTGAACTAGAAATAATATAATCATTACAAAGTTCAATTGGATTAATAGTTTCCTGATCACTATGCCTACATATTTCAGATTCTTCATTATTACTATCCTCATCATCATAATAGTACGAAGATGATTGAACCTTATCTAAATAATTAGTGTCTTTTATTCTAACCTTGTCCTCTAAATTAGGCAAATATTCACCATTGATATCAAGAGTAGAATCGGAAACACTATTTTGAATAATTAGATCTTTTAGAGAAGTTCTTTTCTGGGTCTCTAACAAAAGCTTCTGGGCCGACTCACATGATTTCCTGACATAATCTAGGAAAGAAGGTAAAGGAAGTTCACTCGTTGCACTCTCGTCCATAACTAAGTTATTCATTTCTGCAAACTTACGTGCTGTCTCAGCTAACTTACGTGTCGACTCTAGTAAAGACAAATTATTAGATTTAATCTCGTAAGACCAATTCGTGTGTGGATAGTACTCGGGCTCACCATGGGATGAACCATAACCTTTAAAAGATTGGCGTTCCCAACTACTATTCCCACCATGGTCATAAAAATGATGATGTCCATAATCAAATTCAGGTCGATACTCATTGTATTGGCTTCTATCATACCAGTTCGACATTCTTAATTGCAAGGGAATTCTACATAATCACAAGCAAGGCTGACTCGACCAAATCAAACCTATAAAATCTAGCAAACAACAAGCATGATGGCTCCCTTAGATTGTTTCTAGACCAGCTTCTATTCCTCCAAAAGGCAACTAGGTATCGTTTTAGCAAACCTCTCTAGATCGATCCGAATAAAGTGAGTCGAAGAGAAGTAGGGGAATCTCAGAGGAGCTTTGATACCCCCACCTCTTTGGCAACGTTTCCCGTTAAGGCGGCTCTAGTCGACCCACAGTAATCTTCCTGAACTTTTGAGTTAAGCTAATAAGATACCCAATACTTCCCTTTGAATGACTTTCCTACAAGCTCGTTACCCTATCGGTCTCGTTCTAATCAGTATTTTAAGCTTGGGTTCGCGTAGGTTATGTGTTCCTAAGGCGGGCAAGAAGAGAACGGTGATGAAATCCGAACCCTTATCTTGTATGGCCTAGCCTTGCCCTTTACTAAGAAATTAAAGTCCGTATTCAAAACCTCAACATATATGCACCTTAAGGAAGACAGTAAACCCGCTGACAGGGGATTCGCGGGTGTGTAGAAGCTTACCTCCCGTACCAGACGGGCGATGAAACGGTTGTAGTCGACTCGGGCAACGACTCCTATGTCATGTACGAACCCGAGGGGCCGAGACGATATCGTAATCGTCGTCCTTCCCTGCAAACAGTTTATATTTATAAAAAAAAATGTACCCTTCCGTAGGGTTTAAAAATAATAAAAGTCCAATGTTTAATGTTCCAAAAATAAAAATAAAATACAAAAATAAAGTCCTATTTACAGTTTCTAAAAATAAAATCTAAAAAATAAAAATAAAATAAAATCTAATTAATTAAAAAAATAAATAAAAATATCTTCGTCTTTTCTCCGTTCTTTTCGCTTTGTCTAGCTTTTAATCCCCCAGGTCTTTCGTCTCCAATTCCTCTTTGATTCAAAACCTGCAACAAAAAGAAAAATACCCAAGAAACGTAAAAAAGAACAAAAGAATAAAAATCTAAAAACTCTAAATCTAAAAACAAATCCGCGTCGGCGGCGCGAAAAATTGATGTAATTTTAGATAGTGGTAAGAAATGAGGTTGTCGTTCACTCGGATTTGTAGAGATTAAAGTTTATAAAAATACTAAATAAATATATACAAAGATATTTAACAATGGGCGAGAGGTACTGGGACTAAGGATTTAGCCAATCTTTTATAATATAAGGTTCACTTATTTATTCTCAACAATTTTAGCTCAAAAAATATAAACATGGACTCTATTTTTGCCAAGGTAGATTCTCAAAACATTGATTGTAAATGTTAAGCATGGGACATCAAATCACCTAAGCTAAGCATGACCCATCTAATCAAATAACAACCAATTTAATCAAATCGTATTTCAATTAATTTTAGTGCAAAAGTTATAAAAAAGAATAAAACAAATTTACCCATGTATGAAGTTCGGCCTCCTCCGTCGTCCCAGTGTTGGGGTTTAACTCATCATGTCGAAAACACACTCAAAATATGTATTCATGGCTCAAAAAGTGTTTACAAGAAGAGAAAATAATGAAACAGGAAATTTGCAACAGCACAGGTGCGTTACAGACCGACTGTTTCAACTCTCAACTGTTATGATGAAGATAATCGTTACAAATCTGAAGGTAAATGTTGCAGAAGAGGATGAAGAAACTGTTACAATGAAAATAAATGTTGCAAACCAGTTGAAGAAACTGTTACAACGAAGATAAATGTTGCAAACCAGTTGAATAAACTGTTACAACCAGTTGAAGAAACCGTCGTTGTTTCCCAGTTCTTCACGAGCAGCAGCAGCAACAACAACAGAGTTCTGAAAACTCTTGATTCACGCCTCCTGAGCTCTCCTCTCGACCCCCAAACTCTCGACACCCCTTCTATATGACCTGGGTAATCTATTTATATCCGAAAGATGCATCGAATCTCCTCCTTAACTTCAAAAAATCTTCTCTTTATTATTTTTATTCTCACGGCAATAATTTCCATTTTTTGATCTTCCACGCGCATGCAGCTGTATTTATTTCATTCTATACCTTCTTCACGCTCCAGGATATCTATTGAGTCTTCCAAACACGTGCAGTACACGTTTAAATTTCTCACAACTCGTGCAAGCTCATGTTTTTCCTCCAACTCCCTGTTTGGATTAAAACAAGTTATACAACCAAATTTGATCGATAAAATCACCCATACTAGCTTTCTATAGTCATATCACGTCTACCCACTAAGTTTCAGGGATTAAATCTCACTAAATCACGTTCAAACATCCGATTGAAATTCTGCCAGTGAAAGGGAATATTTTCCCGCCAAAAATATTTTTGTTTGAATTTGAGAAGAACATGTCCTCCCCCTAATCCTGCACGGGTGTCCCTTTAGCACTTGTCTTATGGGGTGCAAATAGTAATTTTTGGGCGTAGATAATAATTTTTCCGGGGTTCCTCCGACACATTTTTGGGGTGCTTCCGGTGCATTTCTGGGGTGCCTTTAGTACTCTATCCTGGGGTGTAAAACACCACTTTTCGAGCCAATTTCGCCGCAAGAGCTTATTTCTCTAAAAATACCTACAAAGACATATAATAACAAAATAAATACAAAATCGAACACTAAAAATATATACAATTGAGACATATTAGACACAATAATGCGTCTATCATGTACTTGATATCCTCTCCTTTTCAATTTCACGTACTCCTTACGTCCCAATTTAGTTGAAGGTTTAAACATTTTCGTACATATTATTTCAGTTTTTAATATTCATCTCCAAGTCTTATTATTTACTAGATTTGTGACAGTGCTACGCACCGGGCGATGTATTTTTGATTTGTTGTGGCGGGGAAAATATATTAAATAGGTGGAAATTATGTGCAGATTTTATTTATTTATTCCTTTTAACTTGGTGCGCGCAGGGCTTCGCCCTGCCCCGTGGTAATGCATTTTGATTTTGTGTGCGCGTGGGCTTTGCCCCGCCCCGTGGCGATGTATTTTTGATTTTGTGTGGCGGGACAAATACATTAAATAGGTGGAGAATATGTGCAGATTTTATTTATTTTATTTCGTTTATTTTCGCAGTAAATATGTGGATTCCCCCCCCCCCCCCCCCCCCTTTATATATTGGTTTGGAAAAAAAAGTCATAATATAGTAGTTACTCGATTTCCAAATTGAATTTGAACTTCTATAAAATTCCAAACACTGTAAGTTAGGTTTTCCTTTTAAGTTTGTAATTTTTAAACCAATCATAGGTTCCAAGTGTCCTCCCCTAAATATTGTCATGTCATGAATTCCAAATTGAATTTGGTTTCCTTTTTTTAATATTTTTCCTATTCTTTTTAAATCAATCATATGTGGGAGCTGTATTTGTCTAGGCCTTTAAGTCTTTAGATTTACTACTCTTATGACAACTGATTATTGTGAGAATTAAAAAAAATATGACAATTGATTATCGTGAGAAATAAAAAAGATAAAAATCTCACCGTTGTATCGAACTATTTACCACCAATTATAAAACAGTTTTTTCTTTGGATAAAGAAGACCCGTACATGGTAGAGATTGCAAGACCCAGGAGAGGGAGTGAGTAGTACATAGTGAATAATCAGTATGGAAGTTTGAAGATAATAGAAACTGGTTCTGCGCAACAAAATTATCCAACATAAATGGTTTTTACATCAACATTCTCTTGGCCAAACCAAACCCAAAATTTGATCCAATCTCTATCTTCATCCCTGTTGGTCCTAATTTTGAAGGATGGTTTGCAATCTCTTCTTCTCTAGAATCTATCATTTCCTACTCCTCTTCCCCCATGAAATTTTCAGTAATACCACAAAAACAACCTACAACCTTTGTGCAACCAAATCCTGCAACCCATTTTCAATCCAGGCCAGTTACAACACAAAAACCAACAAAAACATATGCCCAGACTGTCAGTCATAATAACCATGACAATCACTCATATACTGGTAAATTCCCATTTCTTTGTGATAGTTTTGCTGCCCCTGTCACCTGTTCTTCCAAGATTTCAAAATATGGAACCCATATAAACATCTTGCGCAACAACCAACAGTTGGGTAACTGGGAAGATGCTTTCATAATATCAGCTCCAATTCCAATCCATTCCTGGCAGTGCATCGGTTCTGATTTGTGTCTTATGTTGCAAATTGAGGCGCAATTTTCAATATATCCAATCAACTCTACTCAGGCCATTTTTCATGCAGATGCTGCACTCTCAAATGCTAATCTGGAATTCAAGTTCACTTCCAATAATTTGGTCTGCTCAGTTTTTAAATGGCATAATAGGGTTTGGAGTTCTACATTCTCACATCAGTATGATTTTCATATTGAATTTTATGGAGTACCATATCAGTTTTGGTCCTTAGAGGTAATTCATGCACTGGGCAATGCTTGTGGTAATATCCTTTTAGTGGATTCAGCAACTCTAAAGCTACAAAATTTAAGGGCCATTCGTATGAAGGTCAGAAACATCAATGGCATCAACTCCATACCTAGAATTGTCAGAATTTTTACTGGAAAGCAAATGTTTATCGCCCATGTTGCAATTGCCGGACAGACATTACCATCTGAACAGAATATTGTTATCTCTCTACCGGATAATTTGAATCATTCCGAGTCAAGAGAGAAACGTTCTTCAATGATGGCGGATATTATGGAGGTGAATAGAAGAAAACATAGGAAATTTCTGCCACATTATAGGGAGGTTTTTAATCCTGGCAAGAATACAGCTCAACATGCGCCTAAAATTGCTACTTCATCTTTAACTGAAGATATTTCTATAGAAGGTAACTCCAGTATTATCATATCGTCTAAATGTTCTAGACGACCAGGTCATCACGGATCTAAAAGAAGTAGAGTAAGGCGCAAGAAAAAGCACAATAAAGTCACGCAGATTTGGAGGAAAATATCTACCGTGGATCTTTCATATGACCTGGCAGATGACATGGACATTGATGTGGAGGTACCCATCGCATCTCTATCTTTCAAAATATCCCTTGAAACTGATCTGCTTGAATCCGTTCCATCACTCTAACCACCCATCCCTTCACCAATTCAGTCACTTGTACCCATCCCTTCTTGCACCACAATACAAAATTCTCCTACCACTTTCATTCCCTCCAACATACCTAACCTATCAACCTTTTTTCACCATCTCCACAACACCAGTTCCATCACTCCAATCATTCGTCCCAATTCCCATATACAACAACCCCTCATTCCACCAGCAAAGCCATCAATGGTGATTGAGTTTTCGAGTAGATTGATAAATTTTAATCAACCTCATAGATTTATTATTCCATACTGGGTTTTTAATGAAGTGAACCATCTCTTCAATCTTGGTGTACACCTAGGATTAGGTTTCAACGCAATGCCAAATCACTCAAAAAAGTTCCTACTCACCTCTGTCTCCTCTGCAGGTCCAGTTTTGAAACCTATACCCATCCTGCCAACAAAAATTCTCCCTGAAGAAGATTTTGCAGTACAAAATACTCTCCAAATTGCTGGAATAGAAGGTATCACTACTCATGAACATAAGAAAAGGTCTGTACCTATGTTGAGCTTAGAAGATTATTTTATGATCTCCATTGAAGAAAATATTCTCTCAGATTCATCATCATCGAGTTCTCCACTTTACCCACCTGGTTTTGAGCCATATATAAGTGAATTATCGGAGGAAGTAGACTCAACCTGTCAAGATACAGCAACATCTCAGCAGGTTGTGTCAAAAAAGCTAAAAACTGAATGGAAAAGGCTTGGAGTGACTGTAACAGATATACACTCACCAACAGCTAAAAGAGCAGTCAAAACAAGGGGACAATATGGTTCTTCATGAATCTTTCAATCCTAAACTGGAATGTGAGAGGACTTAATTCCTCCATTAGAAGAACAGTTGTCCACAAAATGATTCAGTTAATGAGACCTCCAATAATTATGCTCCAAGAGACAAAGATGACGCAATGCACTCAATATGACATCAACCAAATCTGTGGTTACACAAATGTGGGTTGGACTTTTCAACAATCTCTTGGCAGTTCAGGCGGTATGTTAATTCTGTGGGATAAAGATATTATTGAGGTAGATGACTCTCTTGTGGGGGAATTTACCTTATCTGTATCATGTACCAATAAGTAAGACAACTTTAAGTGGATGCTGACAAATGTGTATGGACCAAATAATCCAGTTGAGAGGAAAGAATTTTGGGTGGAGTTGGACACTGCTTGCAGATTATGGGACCTACCTTGGTGCATTGGGGGTGATTTCAACACAATCAAGAAATGTGATAAGAAAAAAAATTGCACCAAGATAACAAGAAGCATGACTCAGTTTAATAAGTTCATTGAGTAGCATGATATTATTGATCTTCCACTTAAAGGCGCAAGATACACTTGGTCCAATGGACAAACAAATCCTGTGATGTGTAGACTCGACAGATTCCTAATCTCTCATTCCTTTGAAATCCATTTCCCCTTCCTTTCCCAACTTGCAAAAGCCAGACCTACCTCTGACCATAGTCCCATCTTACTTGATTTTTATGATCCTAGTTGGGGCCCTAGTCCTTTTAGGTTTGAAGTAATGTGGTTTTTGGAGACTGGTTTTTTACAGTTATTAGAAGAATGATGGCTTTCTTTTGATTTTGCAGGTACACCAAGCACTATCCTTTGGCTCAAGTTAAAAGATCTCAAGGAAAAGTTAAGGGTATGGAACAAGGAGATTTTTAAACACACCAACACCAGGCTAAATGAGATCCTTTCATAAATCCATTCTCTTGACTGCATTGCTGAGGAGAACATTTTATCTGAAGAGGAGATTAACAATATGCTCTCTTTAAAGTCTGAGTTTGAAAAGACAACTCAAATGGAGGAAGTTTCATGGAAGATTAAGTCAAAGACACAGTGGCTTCAGGAAGGAGATAGGAATACTTCATTCTTTATGAGTAAAGCATCTGCTAGGAGAAGACATAACAGAATCAAACATCTGTACATTAAAGGGGAGTTGGTGGAAGATAAAAAGATTCTTCAAGATCCTATTGTGGAGTATTACAGCACTTTATTCACATAGGAGGAGGTAATAAGACCAGCTTTTGAAGATATTGTTTTTGACAAGATAAATAATCAAGAATGCGATATCCTAGAAGCTAATTTCTCTGAAGAGGAAGTTGTAAATGCTATCAAGGACTTGGGGAGTGACAAAGCACCTGGACCAGATGGTTTCCCTATATCTTTTTTAGCAAGTGTTGGAGTTTTCTTAAAACTGATTTAATGAATACTGTGAATGAGTTTTGTTCTACAGGTAAAATCAATAGCAAACACAATTCTACTTTCATTACCTTGGTGCCTAAGAAAGATTATGTGGAAACTATCAAAGACTGCAGACCAATCAGTTTGTTAACAAGTGTGTACAAAATCATTTCCAAGGTTCTAGCCACAAGACTCAAGCTAGTAATGGACAAGCTGATTTCTCCAGTGCAATGTGCCTATATTGAAGGAAGACAAATAATTGATGGCACTTTGATAGCTAATGAGCTTGTGGACTCAAGACTTAGATCTGGCAAGGCTAGTATTATCTGCAAGATAGATCTTGAAAAGGCTTTTGATAGGATTAACTGGAAGTATTTGGAGTTTGTTCTTGATCAAATGGGCTTTGGCAGGAAGTTCTTCAATTGGTTAAGGTTCTGTTACTCAACTTCATCTTTTTCTGTGTTAATTAATGGCTCTTCTTTTGGATACTTCACTAGCTCAAGGGGTGTTAGACAAGGCTGTCCTGTCTCTCCTCTTCTTTTTAATATTGCCATGGAGGGCTTTTCTAGGTATATGGACAGAGCTGCTCATTTAGGACTATTCAGTGGCTTTGCTATCTCTCCTTCTAGCATCACTGTGAACCACTTGCACTATGCTGATGATACCATTTTCTTCATTGATCATAGCAAAGAGGAATTGCATAACTTATTCTCTACTCTCAAATGTTTTGAATTCATTGCTGGTTTAAAGGTTAACACCTCTAAGACTAGACTCATAGCAATTGGAGATGTTCCATAGATTGCAGTTTGGGCTTCTGAATTTGGATGTACCACAGACAATATTCCTTTCATGTATCTTGGCATGCCTTTGGGAGCTAAGCCTACTTCTAAGCATATTTGGGATCCTATTATTGAAAAGTTTGAGGAGAGACTTTCACTTTGGAGACAAATTTCACTTTGAAAAGGAGGTAAACTTGCTTTCCTAAAATGCATTCTCAGTTCACTACCCATTTATTACTTTTCATTGTTTAGAGCTCCGGCTTCAGTCATAAAGATTTTAGAGAAGAATATGAGGAATTTTCTATGGGAACACAAGCCAGGTTCAACTATATCTCATCTTGTTAACTGGAGTCTTGTTAATGCTACAAAAGAAAGAGGTGGTCTGGGTGTGTGTAATTTGAAATTGATGAACCTTTCTTTGCTTGCCAAATGGTGTTGGAGATTTGGCCAAGAAAAGAACAGGCTTTGGCATAAGATAATTGTGGATAAACATGGTGATGGTTTCTCTTGTTGGGTTCCTGAAAAGATAAATTCTTCATATGGTGTTTCATGTTGGAGAACTATTGCTGACATTGCTCATCTTGTGAGCAGCAATTCCACTTTGATCATTCACTCTGGCAGGGAGATTTCTTTCTGGATTGATACTTGGTGTGGTAATACTTCTCTGGCTTCTTCATTCCCTTCTTTGTTTAAATTAGCTAGTATTAAAGGGTCAAGTTTAGCAGAGATGATTTCAGCAGATGGGAACTGGATATTTAACTTTAAAAGGCATCTGACTGGTCTAGAAGTAAATGCTTTTGCTGAGTTAATGGTGAGAATCGGTAGCATTCCTCCGGCACTTGATAATCTTCCTGATACTAGAAGGTGGTCCTTGCACAGTTCCGGAAACTACAGTGTTAAATCTTTATACACGAAGTTGGTTGAAAATTTTGGGATTCAAGACTTTCCTCATGCTTTTGTTTGGAAGAAAGCTATTCCTCCAAAAGTTAACTTTCTTATCTGGTGCCTACTGCATGAAAAGCTTAACACTATTGATATCTTGAACATCCAAGGAATTGATATTTATAACTCCTGCGTGCTCTGTGGTGATGATACAGAATCTCAGGATCATATCTTTCTTCATTGTAAGATTGCGCACAAGCTCTGGTCTATGGCTTTACCTAGCTGCTATTGGGCCTGGGTTGTGCCCAGGAGTTTTGGAATGCTAGCTCTTACCTGGCATCATGTTTATTTCTCGCACACAGGGAACTTCATATGGAGTCTCATCCCAGCTGCTGTCGTGCACACTATTTGGATGGAAAGGAACAGACGTACTTTTGAACCTAACCACAATTTCAAGACGGAAACTGATCTAGGCATAGAGATGAAATCTCTTGTTTTAGCTTGGGCAAGTGCAGCTGGTAGAACAGCTCATTTGAACCTCTCTAGCACTGTTCTCAATAACTGGGATGCTCTTTTTGCTTAATTTTTGATGTTTTTTCCTTTTCTTTTTCTCTACCACTGGTAGATGCTCTGTAATTTCTACTTCTTCTATATAATCTTCTCTTTTGATCAAAAATAAATAAAAATAGTACGTAGTGAAGGTTGTCCAATCGGGCCAGAATCATGCTAGGCTTATTTGAGCTAGTTGGGGAAGCACCTTAGGGAGACCATTGAAGCGATCAACCAACTCCAGCACCGTGCATCATGCATATACTCGGTACGTGGAAGCTTCCTCTTTCATTCAGTACTCCACGTAGGGGTTCTACAGGAGGTGGAGATCGAAGAATCTCGTGCACATGCTCTAGTACGGATAGTGCTAAGGTTTTCTTTTCTGAAACACGCTCGGAATGGTAGGACCTAGCTTAGGTATTGCCACTCCCATGTCGCACAGCAATTCTTAGAAAGGGAATGCTCATAAAGCACCCAGATTAAGATTGTGATGATACATAGAAAATTACTAATTATAATGTTTCATTAGGGTAAATTCAAGGACGTCCATGACTCAAATGAGATAATCACTACTATATCAGGATCGACTATATATATATCACATGTTTGTGCATAGAAGGAGGACTTCAATCCGTTAAACTGCAAGTTCAAGTGCAATGCACTAATGCAGTATGGGTAAATAGAAAAATTAGACCAAATTTTTCACCAAAACACAATTATATCAAACATAAAACTAAGATCTCTTATAAATACTGAAGGAATTGTCACACCTTCAAATTATTAGTGTTACATAAATTCATAATTCAAAACAGTACCACGCAAATACATCAAAACTACAAAACATTATCGTACTGACCGACAAACGCCTAGATTGAACATGATTAACGATTGCTCGATTGCTCGTTCAGTACGTAATAGAACATATTATACAGAGACCAAGCCGAAACGTAGAATAGCAAAACAGAAAGAAACCGAGAAAATTAAGGAAGTCTGATTCGCCCGCACGTAGTTTCCTCAAAATCTTATCTATTAGTAAGTATCCGAAGAAAGAGTAAAAATGCCAAAGGATCCAAGTTGCCCTATATGAGAAACCGCCCTTTAAAAAGACGATTCAGTCACCACCACCATTGTATATCACTTCCTAATCAAGTAATTGACGTAAGGAAGCATATAACAAACACAAACCACCAAGCAAGCTAGACACTACTAGTCGACCAACGTACCACCAACACCACGCCCACCACCGGTGGTTACGTGGTGTTTCCGAGTTCATTACATGATGATATAGAATTAATGAGATGAGTGTAAGAGGGTGAATGAAGTAGTAGGGTTTGGGTTGTTATATAGGATTTCATTTGTAGGTGATGACTGATGAGTAGTGAGTGAAAGTCACGGACAGTAATGAGAAAAAGTTATTTGAGGTGGCTCTAAACAGAGGAAAAAAAAGGCAGTTTTTCTTCTTTTCTTTTTAGTTATTAAAGCATAAAACACAAAAGCTGATGTATAGGATAGCAGTGAAAATTGGCTGATTGCAACTTCACCAAGCTAGCTACCTCTTTAAAGCAGCATCTTCCATAGCATATGCGAAGAACCCCTTTTTTTTTCCGTCTACGTGCCCATTTTGAGATCGTTCGATGATTCTCGAAGAACTTACAATGATTTTGATCCATTATCTGTGAATGATGTAATGTTCGACTTTCTTTTAACAGTAATAATTAATAATACATTAGTTAAGGCTAATTATGCTTAATGAAGATGGAACTACTGTTCCTTAGTTCTGTTTTGAGGTTTGTTTAATCAAAACTAGTGTTATCACATGTGATTGCCATCATATGTTGTGACTTAACTGGTATCTTTTTTGATTTCCTTAAACTTTTTATTAATATGCTTCTCTGCTTTAACTGTCGACATTATTCTGTCATATGTACTATTAATGGAATATCCATCGGTATTTACTTGATTAAGAAGATAAAAACTTCTATTTATAGTATCAACTTATTCCTTTTTATTATTACAGTGGCGAATTATGACTTCATTGATCGGCCATTGATGAACCTGAGAAGCCAATACATTTAAAGTTCTTCTTATACAATTATTATTGTATTCGATGCCGGTTAGATGCCATTGGCTAGTGCAAGTCCTCCGTTGCTTTGCAATTAGGCTTTATTGGATCTGTTCATAGGGGACATATAGTTGTTTAAGCCATTTGTAGGCAGGCTTCAAATGTAGTAGCTTTACTTAAACACAAAATTCAACTTGCTCAACAGATTTTGCTTGTTACTGTTAGATCTTCGACAGGCAGGGTGTAGATGGAGTGTAAGAAAACATAGTTTGAGGTGAGGGTTTAAAAAATGGGATAAACGGATATCCGGCCTCCAAGCCAATCATGTACTACATGAAAATTACCCTCTCTTTTTGTTTTGTTTTGGAAGTACTGTACCAGGAAATCTATTTGGAGATTGCAATGTAGGTATGGTGGTGGTATATTGAGAAGCATATTATTTGATGCCAAAAAGCAATCAATTCCTTCCGTTTTAGTGGCTTCTGCTTTCATGTGTGGGCCTTCCTTTTTACTACCTATGAACCTCCACTACTACAAAGAAAAACACTGTCATAGTGTGTTGTGTTGTTTTGTACATGGTGTAATTGGTAAAAAGGCCAATATACCCATCTTAACATTTAAGAAAATTGGACTACTTTTTAGTTGCTGGCCTAATTAGTCCTTTTTCCCATTGTTATTAAACAACCACTTTGGGAATTCAAAGGTGTTGTAGTACAACATAACTACAACCAAAAAGTTTCTCTTGTGTCGTTAATTTGATATTAGAATACAAGTTATATAAACAACTAACCGTTGGATTAGTGTCGAAACCATGACACCGACGGCATAATTAGTTAAAACTAATTAAACTAGTGAAGATGAACACTGTTAACTCATGGTTTATGTCTAAATATGCGTCATACATGATGTTGTTTCTATTTGTCCTTTCTGTAACAATGCAGTAGAAACTGTCGAACACCTATTTGTAGAATGTAATCTGTCTAAGCAGGTTTGGGAAGCTATGGAAATCTTAGTGATGAACATGGTTTCTGGCGCAGATTTGGATTGGATAAGTAGTTGGTTTAGTAATGGTACTGATAATAGTAGAATTCCTAACCAATATATGGTTGTTTGTATAGGACATATCTTATGGCATATTTGGAGATTGAGATGTGATGATCTTTGATAATGTTTAGAAGCAGGTAAATCATACAATGCAGCAAATTAAGAAATCAATCCTTGAATGGAATGAGAACTTAATCAAACAAACAAATAGACAGAGACAAAATGCAAGGGATATAGCTGTTGTGCAATGGCAGGCTCCTCTGGACAGCTTCATTAAAATAAACTTTGATGCTTCTTATTGTAAAGAGAACAAGTGTATGGGAACTGGACTAATTATGTTCAATGCTGCAGGTTCTTTCAAAGGGGCGTGATGTCTCCCAACAGTAGCTGACAATCAAGAACAGGCTGAAGCATTAGCAGTATTTGAGGCAATCCAATTGGCAAGAAGGAAGGGAATATCAAATCTACATGTTGAAGGGGACTGCAGTAATGTTGTTAATGCTCTGAATGGAAAAACTGGAGTGGTCAAATGGAAAAATAACTCTATCATTAGAGATTATGTTGAGTGTCTTAAGTCTTTTAATAAGTGGGTAATCACCTGTGTACCCAGAGAAACAAACTGTGTAGCTGAAGATGCAGTCAGTATGTTTATTAGTACTTGTTGGGAAAGTGATCCCCTAAGTGGATTCTCTATTACGAGAGAAAAACTTTATGTTCAACAATTTCAATGATTAATATAATCCTTATTTCCTATTAAAAAAAATGTCTAAATATGCGTTGCTTATGTAAAACACTTATGTGCAGCGATATTCTTTAGCAGTGTCATTTAGAATCTCACTATAAGTTTGATTAGTTATACCACTGCTTGAAGAGTGACTGTTAGCTTCCGTA
>JAJJMB010002797.1:1873-12773 GCA_023531105.1 Papaver atlanticum | reverse complement strand
AAAAAAAAAAAAAAAGACCAGACCAATCGGAATAAATTTTAACACTTGGATAGCAATATGTGTGTGTTCTCCCTGTCTCCGTCGCCTAAACAAGCGTGGAATGCAGGATCCACGGGAATTACCATGTAATCTGCTGACAAGAAAGCATGCGCTTGGATCCACAAGATCTAAT
The DNA here is from genome assembly GCA_023531105.1 of Papaver atlanticum. NCBI lineage: Eukaryota > Viridiplantae > Streptophyta > Magnoliopsida > Ranunculales > Papaveraceae > Papaver > Papaver atlanticum. The sequence continues at coordinate 12,601 of JAJJMB010002797.1, read as the reverse complement.
CATGTTGTTAGTTCTAAATAAATAAATAATAAATGTGTGTTCAATAAATCGACCGCTGGTTCCCTTGTATATGCCAGACGAGTTGATCTAGAATTAGGGTTATTGACCACTGGTCCCCTTGTATATGCCAGTTGTGTTGATATTAGTCAGACCGGTATCTCAGTCCATTAGGATAGGTTCATCTTGGCGGAGGCCTTCAGACAGATATGAGAAAACACCGTTCACCTAGTCAACATCAAAACCATCTATGTTTTTCTATATCCATCTCTTAATCTTTCCATGTGATTTGTTGACTCCGGATATTGATGTCCATAGTGAAACTATCTGAGTAGAGCTTTGTCACTTATATACGAATTTTAGTGCAAACTCGTGTACAGCAATTGGAATTTCGCATCAGGGTACTTCCTCCCGTAATCAATAAGTATGCCAACCAAGGAGGTTCTTTAGTGCCATTTCAAGGTTCTGCGTAGATAGCTAGGGTCTGGAGTAAAGGTTTTGTGTGTACACCTCTGGTAAACCCTCCCGAGACTATAACTCGGCCATTAGGGCCACCTAGGGGTTCAAAGGCTTGTTGCACATGCTAAGTGCAATCGACGATGCCTGCGACAGTGAGTTAGGATTTTATTTTATAGATTAAATTTGCTCGGGACTAGCAAATAATAAGTTTGAGGGAATTTGATAGACGCATTTATGTGTCTATTTTCATCTCTATTGTATATATTATTAGTACCCATTTTTGTACTTATTATGGTGTTTTATGTCTTTTAAGGTATTTTTAGAGAAATAAGCTCTTGCGACGAAATTGGCTCGTAAAGTGGTGTTTTACACCCCAGGATAGAGTACTAAAGGCACCCCAGAAATGCACCGTAAGCACCCCAGAAATACACCGGAAGAACCCCGAAAAAGTGTTGGAAAAACCCCAGAAAAAAGTGTTAAAGGCACCCATCAAAATTACTAAAGGCGCCCTAAAAATGGATAAGGGCACCCCCAAGGCAGCCGAGCTGCTAAAGGCACCCTAGTTTTGGATTCAGGGCACTTCACCTTCATCATTTGAAAATGGATTTTGGCGGGAAAATTCTTTTCTTCACTGGCAGTTGGTTCGATCGATTTTTGATGATGTTATGAAGAGACTAAAGGGCTGATTTCTTATGGGTAGTTGTGATATGACCTAATAAACATGTTTTGGGCTTTAGGTTCAACCGAATTTGGCTGAGTAATCCGCAAGAAGAAAACAGGGAGAAACGAGAATATCACGTGTCGATGAGATTTTGTGGAAGATTGCGTGGAGATTAGAGCGAGTTTAACATATTTTTAGCGTGCAAGAAGTGTGTGGAGATCAAACAGATGCGTGGAGGAGATAAACAGGGGAAGAATCACGTAAATATCATCCCCGAGTAAAAGAAAATATTTTGGATTTATTAGCGAGATTTTTACGTGTTGGTTGATATAAATAGGTTGATTGGGGTCTCACTGTGGGATAGAGAGTTTAGGAGGAGAATAGGGAGACGTTTAGAGTATAAAAAATCGAAAAAAAAAAGTTACAGGAAAAAACCATTTTTCTGCTGGTGAAGAAGGTACGAAGAACATTAGACCCTTAAAGACCGTCGTTCTTCAACAGTTCCAGCGACGGTATTCCTTTATCGTGTTCTGTAACAATTGATTTTGTAACAAATATCGACTAACTTCGTATACAAAATCAAACCAACTTCGTATAGTTGAGACCAAGCAACTAAACCTATAGTTCACCTAGTTTCCTCAGTATCCCTGCGCCTCCAACTTGCAGTAAGTCACGCACTTGGAACAATTCCTTTGGTTCGTATTCCAAACAGTAAAGGAACAACAAATCTGTTCGGTAACAACTCTTTTCAAACAACGTGATATGAGTCTGACAAAGGCTCTTTCGTTTAACCAATAAACTCCTTTGTCGTGTCCTTAGATCAATCTCTCAACAACTACCGAAGTAATTGTTAGACTATGCAATCAATACTATTAATCACAAAGAAGTGTATTGATGCCGATCTACTCAACTAATCAATCCAATCTATCACAAAGATAAACCGATTATAGTTGGATCCCTTTCCATCCGAAACAAGTATTGTGCACACCAAAGATTATGATCCCAAAAAGTCTTCTTATCTTCAAATATTCTTTGATCTTCAATCAACACCTGCACACAATCAACTTGAATCTCTTGTGATCAATCACACACAGAACGGAGTCTGTTAACGTTGGATTATCACAAGACGTCTTTAGATCTACAAACACTCTATAGATCCCCGTCGAAACTTCGATCTAGTTTGAGTGAATCTTATATCAGAAGAGAAGATTCTCAAGCATAAACAAACTAGGTTCAATCAAATTTCAACAACCGCTAGTCAATCAAATCAATCGAAAACTAAAATAAACTGCAATTATCTAGTTTCCCACCAACGGTACTAATAGAGCTTCTCAATCCCAAAGAAGTCTTTAAACCGAGCGGCCATAAGAGATTTCTCCTAATTAGGGTACTTTCCTCTCCGATAGGCGGCTCCACCAGTAACAACACAACTGAGTAGTTTTGCTTGCTTTGAGGATTAGTTTGCTAGAAATGCAAACTTCAATACTTATAGACAAGGAAGTTTGGACACCAAGGAATTTCCAAAACCGAATATTCTCAAAGATATGCAATAAATACGAAATCGGTTTTCATACTCCTGGAAATGCACTGTCCAAATATTAACCGAAATCCCAATAGAAAAATCTATAATTAGTAAATGCACATTACTAATTATTATTTTCTAAAGATATGCATTTAATTGCTGGAAATTAAATAGCATATAAAAACTAAGAAACCTTAATTAAAGGATTCTCAATTTATTTCGATCCTGGGATTCTCCTTTAGCTATTAAGGAATATCTTTGAACAATTAATGATAAGAGTTACTGCACCTGTTCAAAGTATGTCGATATCTTTACTTTGCAAGTCCTTTTTCATACTTACAATCTTTGAAACGATTTGCCACACTTCCAAACAAGTTAAGAATTGGTTCATCTGACTTCCAATAACTATGTGATTGATTATCCTATCAAATCACCAATCATGGGTTTAACGGTTCTACCAAAGCAAGTTCGGTTCTACCTCGGTTGACTAGGTACTAGGATCGTTTCTCCACATACTTATGGTAACTACCTGTATTTGGTGCACATGTCCATAGGATCGGTTCCCCAAAAACTACAAACTTGTTGCACATGTTCATAGGATCGGTTCCCCCATCTACTAAAAACGTGTTGCACCTATTACAAGGATCGATTCCCCTCTTGTAAATTTGTTGCACCTCTTACTAGGATCGGTTCCCCAATGGCTAGATAAAAGTTGATGCATCGATCATACCATCTTGAGTGATTACTTAAGACCAGTTTCACTAATAAAAGTCATACCAATACATAAGTCAGGCCTTGTGAATAGTTTTACCAAGATACATAAACAAGTTTATGAGAGGTTATACTAAACACACATATTCGTAATTCAAAATAGATTTGCAATGAATAACAATACCAATAAGCCTAGAGATTTGCCTTTCGATTCACAAAACAAATTTATGAACTTACTTCCTTTAAACGAATTTAAAACATTGTTTCCTAGGACGAAATCTTCACTCATACCCATACATAATCACAATAGCATTCATATGATCATGTCGGTGTCTTATATACAAAGTTTAATGGTTAAGCAATAAACCTCGTATTGTATTCCTTAATACTCTATCTAACTAGAGTATCATACATAGCTTCGCAGTTATGTTTTCAATATGCACGACTTGAAAGATACGTTAGGGAATGAAACAGTTCAAGTAAAATATTACTAACCTCAAGAGGAAGGATGATGTTGTCGTTGTAGCTCCATACTTCTTCACATTCTTCAAGTCTTCATGTAATACTTGTAAGTCACATATCCTAACACTTTCAAGCTAACCTATACGAAGTTGATTCTAGTATATAATCAAGCGACTCTTTAAATTAGTTTTGATTCACTAAAATATCACAACCAAACTTGACATACCAATGCTTGGTGGGTTCAACCGAGATATGCTCTAACAATCTACCCCTTTGTCAATTTTAGTAACAAAACTCTTACATCATATGGATAAACAAATTACAAAAATTCATTATACACATACGCTTGATTCATAGTTCAACGGCACAAAACCTACATTAAATTCAATCCTTAAATGCCGCTGCTGACATTATAATAACAAAGCTAATACTCCCCCTAAAGGTAAGATAGTTAGATTTTCAATCCGCACGTATTTGTTATTTTCATGTAGTTCCTCATAACTACGTATCATATGATATGTGACTCCTCCTTAGTCTATGCTTTCACTCTTTTCGTTAGAATAAACGTTTTAGCACAAATGTCCTTTCCCTTAGTGATACCAACTCACAACAAGTCAATATCACTTGTTTACTCCATTCTCCCCCTTTTTGTCATAAAATGACAAAGAAACGAAAAAATAAAGGACAAACCGAAAGGATCTTACAAATCTCACAAAGAGAATTTGCAAACCTATAAGAGCTAAGAACGAGGGTTTTGCATACCATTTTAGATAACCAATATTAAAACCGAAACTACAAGTAATTTGGTTTTAACATGTTATCTAGGAAACAATTACCCGAAGCAATTTTCCCTAATAGTTTAGCACTTCCAAAATCGACTAATCACCTTAGTTCTTTTGCTAAACCGATTGTACAAATACAATCGCTTGTTCGATAAAACAAAAATAAAGATCCGAATTAACTTTATTTTTCTCATCAGGCTTTAATTATTCTCATCAATAACTTAGACCTTTAACTTTTAAACAAGACAAACACTAGGTTAGTTAACTAGTAATTCTTGTTAAGGCATTCTGTTAGACTTGAATAACCGAAACCTCCACGTTTGATAAGTCTAACTAAGATCCGAAAAACTTAGTTTCTTTATACAGAAATCACTTGGATTAATCAAATGATCCCGAAACCTTTTGTTAAGCCATAAACAATCCATACAAACCAAATAAATCAACTTGCATAATCATTTATCTTAACCGGAAGCAATTGAAACAAACATAGACACTATAGTACCGCAATTGCACCGAAATTTTGTAAGCCTAAACAATTGATATCAAGCAATAACGAAAGATAACAATAGTTTTTCTTAACCGGAAACAATGGAATCACAATCAAACATCCATACACAAATAATGGAATCAACATCAGTTGTACCGAAAATTTTGTTAAGCAAAAACAATAAATATATGAAATAAAATCATGTTTTTCTTAAACAGGAAAACAATTAACTAACAAGATTGTTACCTCGAATTCCGCATCCTCTTCTCCCCTTAAGATATGTCATTAAGCGCAAGTTCACTTAGAACTCTCCCCCATTAAAGTTGTCATCCTCCCGCCAAAACAAAAGAACAACAACAAAGAGCAACCTTTACCAGAGAAAGGTTGAAAACCGGTTTAACTATGCGATGCAAAAGTTGAAACCTCGAAACACATATGCTTTTATGCTAAACCAAAAGATTCAACATATTGTGACTTTTTCATATATTGTTTCTATAGGAACCCCTCATGATCCTTTAATAAAGCCTACCAGCATGGGCTAGAACTTAATCCTGCTAAATCAAAAATCCACCCAAACCATAAGGGTTCACACATTATGAGATCGAATATCAAGGTAATAAAACCGAAATCAAACATCCCATAAACATACATAAGTTCTACAGCCTTTATTCATGAAACGTACCGAAAGGGAAACAGTTCTTACATGCATCCTACAATAATATACATAATATTACATACCCAGTATTGGACACTAGTCAGAGATGTCCAAATCAGTGTCTTCTTCTTCAGAGGAAGTATCTTGATAACTGTCAGAGATAGCATTCAGAGCTTAGGTGAGATCTGGATGTATTTCTATAGCATGATCAATCAGGTCGATGATGCAGTTTTTCTTCCTCTTTAGTTTTTTCTTAAGAGATTGTGGATCTCCTTCAACTCTGATAGGAGGAGGAGCATTGAAGACTTGTCCTCTCATTTGGTTGAGGATTATTTCTCCCAATTTATTTGGGACTTTCACCCTGGCGTTTGGCCAAACAATTCCAAAGGAGCTGCATATTCTTGTGATTAAACAAGTAAACCCAGGAGTTCTTCTTCCACCCTTTCGGATAGTAATCATTTGTCTAATCATTAGACCACATAAATCAAAGTTTTTGACTCCATTGACAAGATGATATACAATTTCAGCAACATCTCTAGTCCACTTGGTCTTATGCATATTGCTAGGACACAAATTTGCAGTAGCAAGTTTTCCAAACACTTGATCATACCATCTTGAGTGATTACTTAAGATCGGTTTCACTAATAAAAGGCATACCAATACATAAGTCAGGCCTTGTGAATAGTTTTACCAAGATACATATACAAGTTTATGAGCGGTTATACTAAACACACATATTGGTAATTCAAAATAGATTTGCAATGAATAACAATACCAATAAGCCTAGAGATTTCCCTTTCGATTCACAAAACAAGTTTATGAACTTACTTCCTTTAAACGAATGTAAAACATTGTTTCCTAGAATGAAATCTTCACTCATACCCATACATAATCACAATAGCATTCATATGATCATGTCGGTGTCTTATATACAAAGTTTAATGGTTAAGCAATAAACCTCGTATTGTATTCCTTAATACTCTTTCTAACTAGAGTATCATACATAGCTTCGAAGTTATGTTTTCAATATGCACGACTTGAAAGATACGTTAGGGAATGAAACAGTTCAAGTCAAATATTACTAACCTCAAGAGGAAGGATGATGTTGTCGTTGTAGCTCCATACTTCTTCACATTCTTCAAGTCTTCATGTAATACTTGTAAGTCACATATCCTAACACTTTCAAGCTAACCTATACAAAGTTGACTCTAGTATATAATCAAGCGACTCTTTAAATGAGTTTTGATTCACTAAAATATGAAAACCAAACTTGACATACCAACGTTTGGTGGGTTCAACCGAGCTATGCTCTAACAAGATCTCCTCCTGGGATGCTTACATGTGGCGATTGGCTATTTTGCCCTCACAATTTGCTCCTTTTCTTTTCGTCTTACCGAGGGTATGACGGGAAGAAAACATGTGACCGTTTTATTTCTGTCACCACGTCCCGAGATTCTCGCCACGTTTTCGCCTTTAATGTGTTTTTACCTGTTGGACTTAAGGCGCCGGTTGATTATCCAAAGTTTTTTTGCCTTTTATATAAAATCTTCTTAGGACAGAGAAATATGTTTTTATTTTTCTCTTTCCTTTTCAGAGTTAAGAGTCTTTTTGTTCTCTTTCTCCTCTGTCTTTTCATGTTCCTTATTAACTTCTCGATCTTCATTAAAAGTTTCAATATGTCTGGCAGAAGTTATCCGTATCGACCTCAAAGGAAGTAAGGGTTATTCTGTTTCTTTTTTTAAGGTTGTCTCCTCCATTAATGGCCTTCATTGTTTAACTATTGATTAATTTATTCATCGGCATCGCCTTAGAGTTTTTCCCTTTTTATGATTTTTCTCTCCTTTTCTTCTAATGTTTTTTCTTATTTGAACTTTTACAGCACTGATAAGAGACATATTTCTAAACCTTCTGGTACCAGCCGTTCGTCTGAGATGTCTGATATTGCTTATTTAGAAAACTTGAAGGCCAAATACCGTCTTCAGAGCTTTGAAGTTTCTTTTTCCAACCCTGCAGGTCAAGCCAGCGTTCATACTAAGAAAATCTCCCGAGCAACCTTGTGGTCCGAACGAGGTAATCGTGACTGAGGGTTAATTGGAGGCAGGACTTCGTCTTCCCTTGGAACCGTTCCAGTAAGAGGTGATCTGTCTTCTCAACCCTCTATGAGGCAAGTTCCATCCCAATGGTAACTTCTAGAGGATCGTCCAAGAATGTGCTCGTCGAAGCAAAGGTAAAGTTACTAATCATGAGGAGAACGAGTTTGTTCCGTCTCGGTGAGATTTGTACACTGCCGATAACTTTGTGGAGAATTATTGGTGTCAGCAGCTTGAAAAGTTTGATGGCTTCAGAGTGGAGATATCAAGGTCTCGCCGTCCTTTGAGGGGTCCTCTGCTCCTTTCCGACCTAATGCCAGTAATCTTACACTTCGTAAGACGAACGATCCAAAGTGGTTTTTGGTTCCCCTTCGTGTCGTGGGACCTTATGTTTATGGCTGGTATGATGTTGGTGGTGTTCTTTCTTAGCTTCCTGATATGCATAACTATCTTCTGCTTTATAAGCCATGAGAGCTTAGATGGATTGCTCCTCGTAAGCGTCGGGTGCAGACTATTCGAGCTGCTGAGGATGCTAAGGTATAAAATATTGTCTTATTGTTTTAATGTATATATACCTTGCCCCTGTTTTATATCTTAGCATCTGATATCATGTGTTGGCAGCGAGCGAGGGCTGAAGACGGTTCCGGTCCATATAATATTCCTGTGGATGTTGCTGAACATGCTTTGGATGTCGATATTTCTTCTTTATTTGGTGATAGTGAGATGATTGATTTAGACAAAACGTTCTTTGAGGATGTGGACGGTGCATTGTTGCACGAGTCTTTTCCCTCTCGGACGGATAAAGTTGCCCCAATATCGGGTTTGGAGGTGTCCCGGGCGAGTAGTATCGCTGACAAGGGCATTCTTTCATCCGACGTTTGGGTTTAAGGTGGTGGTGGTGGTAATGTAATTGTTAGTTCTTAAAGTGATGTTTTTGTTGGTTGTACTGGTGTACCGAGTTCCTTTGTTGGTGGTTTTCCTACTTCTTCGGTGGAACCTTCTATTCCATCTTTTACCATCTTTGGTGGTGGTGCTAGTGCTGCTGCAATGTTGTGCTCCGAGGAGTACGCTAATTTGAGCGAGGATGAGCAAGCACGAATCTTAACTTCCTTGGATAAGCCTACTCAACAACGACTTATTCTTTCGGTATGTGATTATATCTTGGCTAAGTTTGCGATATGCTTTAAATTGCCCCAATCTTACTGGTAATGTTTTCTAATTTACTAGAGCAACAATCTGAGGATCGGTATGCTGGCCGAATCTCGGGTAGCAAGGAGACAGACCAAAGCTGTTGAGGGGCGATGTTCGTCGCCTACAGTTCGAGTTGGAAGCTTCCCAGCGAGAGGAGGAGTCTCTACGTCATGACAAAAAGGAGTTAGAAGGTACTTTGTTATTTATTTGTTAGAGAGTTAGGTTCCTTGAATCTGAACTTAGTCCCTCTATTGGTAGTAACTATGCGTCAGTTGGAGGAAAGGATAGAGATTAATGTTCATAAGAATTGTAGAGAGCTTCACTATGTGAAGATCGACTTGAGCCCTCGTCAATGCAAGATTGATTCTTTAGAACAAGAGATTGCCCTTAGTAATGGGGATGTGGATGTTTATCGTGATCGCATTGTAGAGCTTCGTGAGAGAGTGGAGGAGGTTAAAAAAGTGGCAGTTACTCGTGCTGAGGAGGTTAAGTTGCTCCAGCTCAGAAGAACTTGCTTGCTCAGTGGCAGGCGGATCATATGCCCATGTTAACAAAGGCAGGGGATGTCAGGGAGGAGCTTCATCGACTAAAGCGAGAATATATCAAGCTCGAGAAGGAGCGTGACAAGCATATATTATCATGTCTTTCCGGTGATGGTGCCATTACACCGTTTGATGTGCAAATTAGTGCCTTAGATAATGAAAAGGCTCAATTGGAACAGACTTTAAATTTTGTCTTAGCTAGCCAAGAAGTGTTAGAGCACTGCTCGGTCGAACTCGCAAGCGTTGCTATCTCAAGCTTGTTTGTCAAGTTTAGTTTCCAAAACTATAAGTCTTGATTTCTAGTCTACTTATAGCTAAGTCTCGGACTAGGATAGAAAGTGTAGTTGAGCTCTAGACTCCATGGCGTTCATCATACAAAGACGAAGAACTACTCAATGAACCGGTGGAACTTCATCGACTAAAAGGTATGTGGAGACTTGAACTTATCTATCACTCAAAAGTCTATCTACTTTATCTCCTATCTTGAGACAAAAGTCTTATTGCTATATAGACTTCGATTATACACATTTGCTATTTCGAGCCGAGTTTATCTCGCTTATCTATTTCTCGAAATATGTGTTAGTAAGCTTTCGCTTTGGCCAAGGTCATCATTACAAGTGATGAAAGTCATGTTGATTATTTCAATATCTTGAAAATCGCTTTGATGAAAAATAGTGTGTGAATAACCTCAATTTAACATCCTCTAAGAATGTTTCAATGATTGAAATGAGAGTTTAGAATATATAACCTTGAATGGATATAAACATTGTATGTGAACTCATACGTGTGTAAGTCCAAAATCCTTGAACCAAAGTATGCGTACTTTGCTGCTCAGGATAACCGGAACTAAAGTCCGCGTACCTTTACGCGTACTGCCGGAAGTTCACGTCCCGTGAATTTCTGCTGGAGTTTGTGAACTGAAAACAAACTCAATCCGGGTACTTAAGTATGCGTACTTGAGTGGGTTATTTTCTAAAAACGGTTTATTCATGAACTTAAACTTATATAAACTAAGGAATGCATACTTTCAAACCGTTGCTATAAAGTTCATGAATCGATTCGAGTGAATCAAAATCGTTTTTGCTTCGATTGTGTCTTGTATACTTCTATGAGATCTAAGCAATTGAACAACTCTCTAACTAGTTCTTTTGAGTCATTTGAACTAGTTA
>JAJJMB010002777.1:0-20017 GCA_023531105.1 Papaver atlanticum | reverse complement strand
CACACTCCAGCAACAGCAGACGCGTGAATATCTTCTCCCTTTGCACGTACTCCCCTGTTTTGCTCCATGACATGATTCAGCCAATTCTGATCCAAACGAACACCCATACCATCTTTCTATGGTCATATCACATCTACCCATGAAGTTTCAGCGATTGAGTCTACCTCTAACCCATCCAAAATCCGATCAAAATTCTGCCAGTGAAGAGAAACGTTTTCCCGCCAAAACCATAAATTCAAATGAAGAAAAAGAAAGTCACCCCTTATCCATGGTCGCCCCTTATCCGTTGCTGGAGTCCAAATAACACATTCCCTTGGGGTGCCTTTATTACTTTATCCTGGGGTGTAAAACACCACTTTTCGATCCAATTTTTTTCGCAAGAGCTTATTCCCTAGAAAAGACTTAAAACAACTTTATTAGAAATAAAATGAGTCCTAGATAATGTAGTTATGGGTGAAAATGTGTCACACTTACATGCTTATCAAATTCCCCCACACTTACATTTTGCTAGTCCTCGAGCAAAATATCAAGACCCGCTCAACAGCTGGTCATTTGCGTAACACCAAGAGAGACCCGCTCAACTGCTGGTCATGTGAATCAAAAGAATAGACCCGCTCAACAGCTGGTCATTTGTGTAACATAGAGAAAGACCCGCTCAGCAGCTGGTCATAAGAAAACAAAAATAATAGACCCGCTCCACAGCTGGTCATATCAAAAAAAATATTTTTTTTTTATTTTTTTTGATGACCCGCTCAACAGCTGATCATAAAAGTAAATTCCTAAGGTAGACCCGCTCAACAGCTGGTCATAATATGATAAGGAAACTCCTACAAAAATAAACAAAAAGTTAATCACTCCCCCACACTTAAATCTAACATTGTCCTCAATGTTATAAAGATGAAATTAAAAACATGAACAAGGAGAAACTGTTACTACTTAAAGGAAGTGAGAAAGGATATTACCGTAATCGACGCATAAGCATGGGTTACCTCCCAAGAAGTGCTAAGTTTAAAGTCTTCAGCCTGATAGACGCATTTATGTATCTATTTTTTTATCTCTTTTGTGTATACTGTTAGTACCCATTTTTGTACTAATTTTGGTATTTTATCCCTTTGTAGGTGTCTTTGGAGGAGTAGGCTTTTGCGGCAAAATTGGCTCGAAAAGTTGTTAAAGATACCTGGAAGGACATTTGCTATTCGGACTCTCATGTTGGATAAGGGGTAACCCATTTCCAGGCAACTGCTAAGCACAGACCGGGATTGGATAAGGGGCGACCATCTTCATCATTTGAAATGAAAATTTTGGCGGGAAACTATTTTACAGCTGCGGAAGTTTTCTGATTCAGTTTCTAACCGAGATTTCAGAGGATTTGTTCACGGGAATGGTTGGGACTACCCTGTTACATCAAAAGAGGGTTAGTAAGGAAGTTGGTTATGTTAAAAAAGGCAGAGTTAATCGGTACTCTTTAAAACAGGGAAAAAAAGTTTCTCGGGAAAGTTAGTTTTGGTTATTTAGGGAAGGTACGCAAGTGTAAAGGAAAGATAATCCTCTGGGATTCTATATGATCAATTCAGAAGAGTTTGGAAAGGTAAAAACAGCTAGAGATGCGTCGACAGAGAAGAAAAAAAAGAAATTTCGTAACTAGAAGAGAAAGAAAAAACCCAAAGATATTCTCGAATTTTCTTGGCCCTATGAGGTATAAAAGAGTTGGTTCGAGTCCAAGAAGGGTTATGAACACTTTAGGGGAAGTTTAGAGCACTGGAGAAGCGAAGAAAATCGAGTACAGAAACTCTGCTGCTGCTGAAGAAGAAGAAGAAAAAGACGAAGAACATAAGACCCACAGAGTCAGTCGCAGAGGCAGACTTATTTTCAGTGACAACGAGTTACGGTCGCTCCTATCTGCAGTCACCGAAGCCTTTCAGCAACGATTCAGTCTTCTGTATTAGACTTTCAGCGACTAAAGTATACCCCTTTCTCCCTTTTAATCAATTTTTAAGCCATAAACATGTATTTTGAGAACATGATTAATATGAGGAGCTAAACCCCATTACTGAGGCGATAGAGGAAGCTATTTTTCCAACAAAAAGTGGTATATTCTATTTTATTTATTTTATTGCAATTATTTTATGATTATTTGCCTTGATTGAAAATTGTTTGAGTGATTTTTGTTGAGCAATTGTTATTTCTTTTGATAGAGCATTCTTGGACCTAGGTTTTTGATGTTTTATGCTTCGGATTTACACTTGTTATTTTGAAAATCTACATGTTGCAATAGTTTAGAATAATATTGAACGAGAAAATTGCATGAATATAAATACTAGATTAAATCACTTTGAACTTGGAAAATAGTGGAATCTCAGCCTCAGTGTTCTTTTAATATTGATATCAAGTTTGTCAGTGTTTGCTATAATTTTTAGTGATTTTTCTATTTAGTTTTGAATTTAAGTCTAAAGTTATCCTTCACAAGTTCGAGAATCGAATCCCTCTTTTTACTACAACTACAAAACACATCAATTTTTGGCGCCGCCGACACGGACTTGTTTTCAGGGTTTTTAGATTTATTTTTATTTTTATTTATTTTTGTTCTATTTTACGTTTTTGGGTATTTGTCTTTTGTCTACAGGTTTTGGAACGTAAATAAAAAAAATTGAGCCAAGGAGTTTGGTGATTTCGTAAAGACTTGGAGCAAAAGATTAAAGCGAAAGAACGGAAAAGAAGACAACTTTATTTTAGTTATTTTTTTTACTTTTTTAGTTTATTTTTTATTTTGAATTTTTTTTAGGGTTTTGTTTATTTTTTTAGAAAAAAGAAAGAAGAAAAAAATTGTATTAGGGTTTCTTTATTATTTTGTAATTTTTCTTTTCTTTTTTTGGACTTTTTGGACTTTGGACACTATTTTTATTTTTTATTTTTATATACCCTACGGAAGGGTATCCTTAAATATAAAAACTGTTTGCAGAGAAGGAGGACAATTACGATATTGTCTCTGCACCTTGGGTTCGTACACTGACACAGGAGTCAGTGGCCCGAGTCGACTACAACCGATTCATCCCCCGTCTGGAACAGGAGGTAAGATTCTGAACACTCGCGAATCCCCTGTCATCGAGTTACTGTATTCCTTAAGGTGCATATCTGTTGAGGTTCTGAATACGGACATTTATTTTCCTAGTAAAGGGCAAGGTCTGGCCATACAAGATAAGGGTTCGGATTTCATCACCGTTCTCTTCTTGCCCGCCTTAGGAAAACGATACCGAACACGAACCTAAGCTTAAAATTTTGACTAGAACAAGACCGATATGGTAACGAGCTTATTGGAAAGTCGTTCAAAAGGATCGTATTGGGTATTTTGTTAGCCTAGCTAAAAGTTCAGGAAGATTACTGGAAGTCGATTAGAGCCGCCTTGTAACCCAGGGAAGCGTTGCCAAAGAGGTGGGGGTATCAAAGCTCCTCTGAGCTTCTCCTACTTCTCTTCGACTTACTTTATTCGGATCGTCCTACGAGGTTTGCTAAAATTGTACCCAGTTGCCTCTTGGAAGAGTAGAAGCTGGTCTAGAAACAATCTAAGTGGAGCCATCATGCTTTTTGTTTGCTAGAAATCAATAGGTTTGATTTGGTTGAGTCGTCTTTGATTTGTGATTGCTCACCCTTCCAATTTGGGAAACTCTTGTATGCCTGAACGTAAAAGAGACGCCCTAGGTAGATTTGTTAAAGAAAAACCTAGCAGTTCTAAGCGTCTAGATTACCTTAATCTAGAAAGTCCGATTTTCGGAGAGTCCTGTTTTGAACATTCTCCTCAAGAGAGAATCTCTAATACTCCGATAGTACCAGAAATTGCTACTTTGAAAGCTTTGTTGAATCCGACTAGGACTACTCGTCCTTCGTGTATTAATTTAGATGACACAGAAGCCAATTATGAACTTAAACCTTGGACCATACAGATGCTCTCAATCTTTTTAGGGAAAGAAAATGTAAACCCTTATTTCCATGTTAGGGATTTTGAAGAAATTTGCAGTACCCTAAGAATTAGAGGCTTAGATGATGATGCTTTGAAACTTAGGTTATTTCCCTTTTCCCTAAAAGATAAAGCCAAATCATGGATGTATAGTTTGACTTCTGAGTCAATCGAAACATATGAACAACTTACATCTGCCTTTTTCAATAAGTTTTTCCCTAGGCATAAAACATCGTCGATTAGGACGCAAATCTGCACATTCTCACAACAAGAGGGAGAATCTTTGTATAGGTATTTGGAAAGGTTCAATGATTTGTTAACACAATGCCCTCACCATGGTTTAGAAAAGGTTGGGCTAGTTCAGATCCTTTATGAGGATTTAGATTATTCCACAATATCCACGGTTGAAGCTTTGTGTACAGGTGGGTTTCAGAACCAAACTTTTGATGCGGCAATGGCATTTTTGAATGAAGCCGCCGAAAAGACCCAACAATGGGAAAATAGTAGGGAACCCCGGAAAACAATTCTTCTAAACAAAGGAAACGTTAATAGGATAGAAGGAGACTCTGAATCAGATGCCAAGATTGCAGCGATAGCTAAAAGGTTAGAAACTCTAGAAATGGGTCACACTAGTGGTAGATTGGAACCTTTTTGGGAAGGACATAATAATGAAGAGCAAGCCAATGCTCTTTATAATAGCACTAGACTCGATAATCGTCAGAAATTTGACCCATATTCAGAAACCTATAATCCTGGGTGGAGAAACCATCCGAACCTTGCATGGTCTAAGGGCCAGAATCAAGGTCAGTTTAGTAACTCTAACGCTCCCCCAGGTTTTAGTTATGTTAAGAATCCTTCGGGACAAGCTCAATTTCAGAATCAGTCGGATAAGAAAATCCTTAGCCTAGAGGAGTCTCTCGTTTTGTTAACTCAGCAAACTGCAAAATTTCAGCAATCAGTAGAACAAAGTGTACAAGCTAGTAACAAGATAGGACAAGAAAATAGTCAGGCTATTTCCGAGTTAAAAACCCAGGTTAGTCTGATAAACGAGTCTTTGAGAGAAAAAGGTAGGTTTCCTAGTCAAACACAACCCAACCCTAGAGGAGTTCATGAAGTAGGTACAAAACCATCGAATCAATTGAATGTTATTAGAACCCTTAGGAGTGGTAGAGTTGTAGACAATAAGGTAAACATGTCAGAAAGTGAGCAAACTGTAGTTCACCCCTCAGGACCATCCATAGTTGAGGAGGCTGATAAAATCTCTGATGATGT
Organism: Papaver atlanticum; assembly: GCA_023531105.1. NCBI lineage: Eukaryota > Viridiplantae > Streptophyta > Magnoliopsida > Ranunculales > Papaveraceae > Papaver > Papaver atlanticum. The sequence goes on along the minus strand of JAJJMB010002777.1, from coordinate 14,793 downwards.
CAATTCGGTTCCTGAGAGGCCCTATTTTATGCCTAGAGCCCCATTTCCTCAGCTACTAGTACCAACAAAGAGTGAATCCAACTTTAATGACATAATGGAGGTTTTTAAGAAAGTTACCATAAATCTTCCGTTATTAGAAGCAATTAGGCAACTGCCGGCTTATTCCAAGTTTATCAAGGATATGTGTACGCGAAAGCGAAAGCTTAGTGTCCCTAAAAACGCCTTTTTAGCCTGTCATGTAAGTTCGATCATTCAGAACACCACAACTCCTAAGTATAAAGACCCAGGTGCCCCTACCATTGCTTGCACGATAGGAAAACACAGGGTAGAAAAAGCTTTACTTGACTTAGGAGCTAGTGTGAACTTACTTCCATACCATGTGTACTTACAGCTAGGACTTGGTGAGTTGAAACCTACCAAGATAACACTGCAGTTAGCTGATAGGTCTATTAAAATTCCTCGTGGTGTGATAGAAGATGTTCTTAGTGAGGTCGACAAGTTTATTTATCATGTGGATTTTGTAGTCCTAGATACACAACCTGTCCCTGACCCAGAGAATCAAATACCGGTAATTTTAGGTCGCCCATTTTTAGCCACGTCTAATGTTGTTATCAACTGTAGGACCGGACTTATGAACATATCCTTTGGTAATATGACCACTGAACTAAATGTCTTTAATGTTACTAGACAACCTTCTGATGATTTAGAGGAAGTGAATATGATTAGTACTTTGGTTCAGGATCTAGTTCAGGATAGTTGGGACGACACTTTGTTTGGTGATTCTTTAGATGAATTTGATGAGACAATTATCTTAGGTAATATAGATAACCAATCTTTAGAACTAGAAGAAGCTCTCGAATATTTTAGGGACTCTACAGAACCATAAATTCAGTCACTAGTGTTAGGTTTTTCTGTGAGTAATGATGACCCTAAGTTTGGGGGTAGAGAACTGGAAGAAGCTCTTGAGTATTTTAAAGACTCTGAGGATCCGGAAATTCAAGCAATAATTAGAGGTTTGTCTGAGAATACTGACTACCCTAATTTTGGGGGTAGTGATGGTAAAGTATCCTTATTAGAAGTCCATAACTTGGGACTCTAGTCTAGTGTGCCTGAGGTATTACCTGAGTCTGTCCCGACTCCACAACCCGATCTTCCTGATACTGTCCAGGAATTGGGAACTCATAGTTCGGAAAAATATATTTGTCAAGACACTCACATGAAGCCTAAGAGGGCGTCACAGATAAACCCAGTTGTCTTACAAGAAAGTTTAGATCAGGTTGTGCTCCATCTGTTAATTTTTCTATTCCTGTGCAGTTGTCTCATATTAGTGGCAGTGCTATTTGGTTCTGATGACCCACAGTTATTTCGAATACTGATATATGATTTGAAAGGTAATTAGCCATTTTATGGTACTTGATGTCTGGCTGAAGACTTTAAACTTAGCACTTCTTGGGAGGTAACCCATTCTCATGCAACACGGTAATATCTTTCCTTAACTTTTTTTTTCTTCAAATGGTAACAGTTTCTCCTTGTTCATGCTTTTAATTTTATCTTTAGAACATTGAGGACAATGTTAGATTTAAGTTTGGGGGTATGGGAGAAACTTTTTAGTTGCATTTTAAACTCCAGAGCCTAGAAATTTATGCCTATTAAGGATGGCACTAACCAATCTAAGTGGATGGAAGCATTTTGGTTTAGGAGTTGAGGGACCAATTTGACTAGATGGAAACATCTATAAGAGTCTATTCATAAAAGCACAGAGCTCAGGTGTTAGAAATAACATGATAGTTTCACCGTATCTCGGAATCATCTTATTACTTCTGTTTTTATTTTTGCAAATTTTTATGTTGATGTCTGCTCGGTTGAAATAGAGTGATTGAGTTACTAAAAAAAAAAAAAAAAAAAAAAAAAAGACCATACCAATTAGACCAATCGGAATAAATAACACTTGGATAGCAATATGTGTGTGTTCTCCCTGTCTCCGTCCCCTAAACAAGCGTGGAATGCAGGATCCACGGGAATTACCATGTAATCTGCTGACAAGAAGCATGCGCTTGGATCCAAAAGATCTAATCATGTCGTTAAAAAAATAAATAAAATAAAAATAAATAAAGGTTTATTATAAAGTCGACCACTGGTTCCCTTGTATATGCCAGCTGTGTTGATGTAGATTTAGGATTATCGACCACTGGTTCCCTTGTATATGCCAGTTGTGTTGATATTAGTCCAGACCAGTATCTCAATCCACTAGGTCATTGGTTCATCTTGGCATTGAAGTCCATTCGCAACCATCTATTTCTATATCCATCTTCTTAATCTATTCATGTGATTTGTTTGATTACGGATATTGATGTCCATAGTGCGACTATCTGAGTAGATCTCTGTCACTTATATATGAATTTTAGTATACTTGAGTGCAAACTCATATACAGCAATTGGAATTTCGCATCAGGGTACTTCCTCCCGTAATCAATAAGTATGCCAACCAAGGAGGTTCTTTAGTGCATTCCAAGGTTCTGCGTAGATAGCTAGGGTCTGGAGTAAAGGTTTTGTGGGTACACCTCTGGTAAACCCTCCCGAGACTATAACTCGGCCGCTAGGGCCACCTAGGGGTTTAAAGGCTTGTTGCACATGCTAAGTGCAACCGACGATGCCTGCGACAGTGAGTTAGGAGTTTATTTTGTAGTTTTAATTTGCTCGGGACTAGCAAATAATAAGTTTGGGGGTATTTGATAGACGCATTTATGTGTCTATTTTTATCTCTTTTGTGTATACTGTTAGTACCCATTTTTGTACTAATTTTGGTATTTTATCCCTTTGTAGGTGTTTTTGGAGGAGTAGGCTTTTGCGGCAAAATTGGCTCGGAAAGTTGTTAAAAATACCTGGAAGGACATTTGCTATTCGGACTCTCATGTTGGATAAGGGGTAACCCATTTCCAGGCAACTGCATAGCACAGACCGGGATTGGATAAGGGGCGACCATCGTCACCATTTGAAATGAAAATTTTGGCGGGAAACTATTTTACAGCTGCGGAAGTTTTCTGATTCAGTTTCTAACCGAGATTTCAGGGGATTTGTTCACGAGAATGGTTGGGACTACCCTGTTACATCAAAACAGGGTTAGTAAGGAAGTTGGTTATGTTAAAAAAGGCAGAGTTAATCGGTACTCTTTAAAACAGGAAAAAAAAGTTTCTCGGGAAAGTTAGTTTTGGTTATTTAGGGAAGGCACGCAAGTGTAAAGGAAAGATAATCCTCTGGGATTCTATATGATCAATTCAGAAGAGTTTGGAAAGGTATAAACAGCTAGAGATGCGTCGACAGAGAATAAAAAAAAGAAATTTCGTAACTTGAAGAGAAAGAAAAAAACCAAAGATATTCTCGAATTTTCTTGGCCCTATGAGGTATAAAAGAGTTGGTTCGAGTCCAAGAAGGGTTATGAACACTTTAGGGGAAGTTTAGAACACTGGAGAAGCGAAGAAAATCGAGTACAGAAACTCTGCTGCTGCTGCTGAAGAAGAAGAAGACGAAGAACATAAGACCCATAGAGTCAGTCGCAGAGGAAGACTTAATTTCAGTGACAACGAGTTACGGTCGCTCCTGTCTGCAGTCACCGAAGCCTTTCAGCAACGATTCAGTCTTCTGTATTAGACTTTCAGCGACTATAGTATACCCCTTTCTCCTTTTTTAATCAATTTTTGAGCCATAAACATGTATTTTGAGAACATGATTAATATGAGGAGCTAAACCCCATTGCTGAGGCGATAGAGGAAGCTATTTTTCCAACAAAAAGTGGTATATTCTATTTTATTTATTTTATTGCAATTATTTTATAATTATTTGCCTTGATTGAAAATTGTTTGAGTGATTTTTGTTGAGCAATTGTTATTTCTTTTGATAGAGCATTCTTGGACCTAGGTTTTTGATGTTTTATGCTTCGGATTTACACTTGTTATTTTGAAAATCTACATGTTGCAATAGTTTAGAATAATATTGAACGAGAAAATTGCATGAATATAAATACTAGATTAAATCACTTTGAACTTGGAAAATAGTGGAATCACAGCCTCAGTGTTCTTTTAATATTGATATCAAGTTTGTCAGTGTTTGCTATAATTTTTAGTGATTTTTCTATTTAGTTTTGAATTTAAGTCTAAAGTTATCCTTCACAAGTTCGAGAATCGAATCCCTCTTTTTACTACAACTACAAAACACCTCACAGCCAGACTATGAAAGGATTAGTCACTCGAATCATATAACAGTAGTCGGAATAACTGTGGGTCTTCAAAACCAAATAGAGCTGACCAAAGGAAAGTGTAATAAACCAACGAAATGAACAAGACTAGCATGCCCTTACCTAGTTTCCTGATTAAGAAATTTATATCTAATTGTGGTTCAGGTTCAGGTTCTATGAAAGGGTCTAAATAAAATATTTTCATTGGCTGCGTTTCTTCATAGGTGGGATCCGAATTATTAGGTCCTAGAGTCTGGAAAAACTCAAATAAGAACTTAGAAGCACATAATAATAACCTAAATAACTGAGGATCCTCTAAGTCAATCAGATTTGACTTACATAATTGACCACAATGAAAGTAGTGGTCATTCTTAAGTAAATGTGTCGATTCTATTAACCTAAAGTACTTAGGCTTAGTCTCAGAACTTAATATTCGACGCATTTGAAATATAAACGTTCCCACATTTGGAAGAAAACTATTTGGTGGGAAAACAAAATCAATCTGGGTATTATAGCCTGGGATCAACCAGAGGATGGGTTTCTAACGACTGAACTTCTTCTTGGACATCATTAGGTTCGGGAAAACGAGTATGAAGGTAATCTTGTAAAATGATCGAGGCACAGATATCAAGTCCTAAGTGAGGGGACTTTCTGAGAGTTAAAGGTAAGGCACTAGGGAAGTGATAATCACCCACAAACTTAGAGTTTTCAGTGTCTCTAGCTAGACTAGTCATAATCTCCCTAATTTCTAGATCATCAGATTCTTGAAAATGGTCAATTGATTCTTCTAAGTTATTATCAGGTAGTGCATCTTTACTCATTTCTACGGGTCTATCTTCTTCATCTAAGACTATTGTTTCTAAGTCGCTAGACTCTAAAACAACATTTTCAGAATAAACCCGTTCCTCTAAACCACTATCGGCTTCGTAATCAAAAGGAAAAACTACATCGTCTAAAACGGTGGTATCCCTAATAAAATCCTCATCCTTTTGAATAGGTGAATAATCATAAAAATTATTTGGATTTGAACTAGAAATAATATAATCATTACAAAGATCAATTGGATTAATAGATTCCTGATCACTATGCCTACATATTTCAGATTCTTCATTACTACTATCCTCCTCCTCATCATCATAATATAATTTTTGACATTCAAGAATTCTCAATCTTTGTTCCAAACTAAGCGGTCTGTGTTTATAATACTTCTCGTAGATTATTAGAGGTGATTCCTCGCTTACCATTGGAACATCCCAATGTCGTTTCCCATGCATATATTCACCAAGAGTTATTTTAGATGACGTCTCCTGATAATGAGAATTTCTACGCTTATAGTCTCATAACGTCATCTCAGGTGGCGTATCCTGAAAAGGATTCATCACCCCGAAAATACAAACTACAGAGGAATTCTACACAATCACAAACAAGGTTGACTTGACCAAATCAAACCTATTGAATCTAGCAAACAAAAAGCATGATGGTTCCCTTAGATTGTTTCTAGACCAGCTTCTATTCCTCCAAAAGGCAACTAGGTATCATTTTAGCAAACCTCTCTAGATCGATCCGAATAAAGTGAGTCGAAGAGAAGTAGGGGAAGCTCAGAGGAGCTTTGATACCCCTACCTCTTTGGCAACGTTTCCCGTTAGGGCGGCTCTTGTCGACTCACAGTAATCTTCCTGAACTTTTGAGTTAAGCTAATAAGATACCCAATACTTCCCTTTGAATGACTTTCCTACAAGCTCGTTACCCTATCGGTCTCGTTCTAATCAGTATTTTAAGCTTGGGTTCGCGTAGGTTATGTGTTCCTAAGGCGGGCAAGAAGAGAACTGTGATGAAATCCGAACCCTTATCTTGTATGGTCTAGCCTTGCCCTTTACTAGGAAATTAAAGTCCGTATTCAAAACCTCAACATATATGCACCTTAAGGAAGACAGTAAACCCGCTGACAGGGGATTCACGGGTGTTTAGAAGCTTACCTCCCGTACCAGACGGGCGATAAAATGGTTGTAGTCGACTCGGGCCACTGACTCCTGTGTCAGTGTACGAACCCGAGGGGCCGAGACGATATCGTAATCGTCGTCCTTCTCTGCAAACGGTTTAATATTTAAAACTACCCTTCCGTAGGGTTTAAAAATAAAAGAATAATGTCCCAAAGTCCACAGTCCAAAAAAAAAAAAAAAGTGCAAAAGAAAAAAAAAATTACAAAAATAAAAGATATCCTAATACAATTTCTAAAAATAAAATCTAAAGAAAATCTAAGAAATAAAAACTAAAATAAAAAAATATATAAAAACCTAATAAAATAAAATAAATAAATAATTCTTTGTCTTTCTTTTCCTTTTCTTTTATCTTTTATCTTTGGCTCCTAATCTCTTAGTCACCAAAGTCTTTGGCTTAAATTCTTTTCGGTCCAAACTCCAAACCTAGCACAAAGAAATATACCCAAAGAAACGTAAAATAGAACAAAGAGAAAATAATAAAAATCAAAAAAAAAACTAATAGATCTAAAAACTCTAACTTAAAAACAAGTCCGCGTCGGCGGCGCCAAAAATATACAATAATATTACAAATGGTGCAAGAGGTACTGGAACTAAGGATTCGGCCAATCTTCATAACATAAGGTTCAATTATTTATTCTCAACAATTTTAGCTCAAGAAATGTAAACATGGACTCTTATTCTTGCCAAGGTAGATTCTAAAAACATTAGTTATAAATCGTAAACATAGGACATCAAACATCTAAGCAAGCATGACCCATCTAATAAAATAATAACTAATTAATCAAAATCATATTTCAATTAATATTAGTGCAAAAGTCATAAAAAAGAATAAAATAAATTTACCCATGTATGAAGTTCGGCCTCCTCCGTCGTCCCAGTGTTGGGGTTTAGCTCCTCATATTATAGACACTCTCAAAATATTTTTTATTTGCTCAAAAAGTGTTTACAATGGTGAAAATGGAGAAAATAGTGAAAAACAGGATTTTGTGACGCACAAAACTCGTCACAAAATGAACGATAAAAGATAAGTGTTGTAAACAATTTTCCGCAGTCGCTGGAAAGGAGTTGGGAACTGTCACAATTAAGCGACAGTTTGCAACGACTTTCCTTTACAGGCTTTTGTTCTTCGTGTTCTTGATGTTCATCATCATCAGCAGCAGCAGAAACCGAGTTTTGTAAAACTCAGATTTCTTCTTCTCTCGCTCTCCTCAGCTCCCCGAACTCTCGACACCCATTATATGACCCAACGGGACTATATTTATACCCGAAATATGCATTGAATCTCCTCCATAACTTCACAAATTCTCGGCAGTGAAAGAAAATATTTTCGGATATTTTCTTTCCTGTTTTAGCTCCTTACGCGTTTTACAGCTGAAAACTCTCCTTGCTTAACTCTTACATGCCTATAGCATTCTCCCAGCACATTCCAAACTCTCCCATCACACTCCAGCAACAGCAGACGCGTGAATATCTTCTCCCTTTGCACGTACTCCCCTGTTTTGCTCCATGACATGATTCAGCCAATTCTGATCCAAACGAACACCCATACCATCTTTCTATGGTCATATCACATCTACCCATGAAGTTTCAGCGATTGAGTCTACCTCTAACCCATCCAAAATCCGATCAAAATTCTGCCAGTGAAGAGAAACGTTTTCCCGCCAAAACCATAAATTCAAATGAAGAAAAAGAAAGTCACCCCTTATCCATGGTCGCCCCTTATCCGTTGCTGGAGTCCAAATAACACATTCCCTTGGGGTGCCTTTATTACTTTATCCTGGGGTGTAAAACACCACTTTTCGATCCAATTTTTTTCGCAAGAGCTTATTCCCTAGAAAAGACTTAAAACAACTTTATTAGAAATAAAATGAGTCCTAGATAATGTAGTTATGGGTGAAAATGTGTCACACTTACATGCTTATCAAATTCCCCCACACTTACATTTTGCTAGTCCTCGAGCAAAATATCAAGACCCGCTCAACAGCTGGTCATTTGCGTAACACCAAGAGAGACCCGCTCAACTGCTGGTCATGTGAATCAAAAGAATAGACCCGCTCAACAGCTGGTCATTTGTGTAACATAGAGAAAGACCCGCTCAGCAGCTGGTCATAAGAAAACAAAAATAATAGACCCGCTCCACAGCTGGTCATATCAAAAAAAATATTTTTTTTTTATTTTTTTTGATGACCCGCTCAACAGCTGATCATAAAAGTAAATTCCTAAGGTAGACCCGCTCAACAGCTGGTCATAATATGATAAGGAAACTCCTACAAAAATAAACAAAAAGTTAATCACTCCCCCACACTTAAATCTAACATTGTCCTCAATGTTATAAAGATGAAATTAAAAACATGAACAAGGAGAAACTGTTACTACTTAAAGGAAGTGAGAAAGGATATTACCGTAATCGACGCATAAGCATGGGTTACCTCCCAAGAAGTGCTAAGTTTAAAGTCTTCAGCCTGATAGACGCATTTATGTATCTATTTTTTTATCTCTTTTGTGTATACTGTTAGTACCCATTTTTGTACTAATTTTGGTATTTTATCCCTTTGTAGGTGTCTTTGGAGGAGTAGGCTTTTGCGGCAAAATTGGCTCGAAAAGTTGTTAAAGATACCTGGAAGGACATTTGCTATTCGGACTCTCATGTTGGATAAGGGGTAACCCATTTCCAGGCAACTGCTAAGCACAGACCGGGATTGGATAAGGGGCGACCATCTTCATCATTTGAAATGAAAATTTTGGCGGGAAACTATTTTACAGCTGCGGAAGTTTTCTGATTCAGTTTCTAACCGAGATTTCAGAGGATTTGTTCACGGGAATGGTTGGGACTACCCTGTTACATCAAAAGAGGGTTAGTAAGGAAGTTGGTTATGTTAAAAAAGGCAGAGTTAATCGGTACTCTTTAAAACAGGGAAAAAAAGTTTCTCGGGAAAGTTAGTTTTGGTTATTTAGGGAAGGTACGCAAGTGTAAAGGAAAGATAATCCTCTGGGATTCTATATGATCAATTCAGAAGAGTTTGGAAAGGTAAAAACAGCTAGAGATGCGTCGACAGAGAAGAAAAAAAAGAAATTTCGTAACTAGAAGAGAAAGAAAAAACCCAAAGATATTCTCGAATTTTCTTGGCCCTATGAGGTATAAAAGAGTTGGTTCGAGTCCAAGAAGGGTTATGAACACTTTAGGGGAAGTTTAGAGCACTGGAGAAGCGAAGAAAATCGAGTACAGAAACTCTGCTGCTGCTGAAGAAGAAGAAGAAAAAGACGAAGAACATAAGACCCACAGAGTCAGTCGCAGAGGCAGACTTATTTTCAGTGACAACGAGTTACGGTCGCTCCTATCTGCAGTCACCGAAGCCTTTCAGCAACGATTCAGTCTTCTGTATTAGACTTTCAGCGACTAAAGTATACCCCTTTCTCCCTTTTAATCAATTTTTAAGCCATAAACATGTATTTTGAGAACATGATTAATATGAGGAGCTAAACCCCATTACTGAGGCGATAGAGGAAGCTATTTTTCCAACAAAAAGTGGTATATTCTATTTTATTTATTTTATTGCAATTATTTTATGATTATTTGCCTTGATTGAAAATTGTTTGAGTGATTTTTGTTGAGCAATTGTTATTTCTTTTGATAGAGCATTCTTGGACCTAGGTTTTTGATGTTTTATGCTTCGGATTTACACTTGTTATTTTGAAAATCTACATGTTGCAATAGTTTAGAATAATATTGAACGAGAAAATTGCATGAATATAAATACTAGATTAAATCACTTTGAACTTGGAAAATAGTGGAATCTCAGCCTCAGTGTTCTTTTAATATTGATATCAAGTTTGTCAGTGTTTGCTATAATTTTTAGTGATTTTTCTATTTAGTTTTGAATTTAAGTCTAAAGTTATCCTTCACAAGTTCGAGAATCGAATCCCTCTTTTTACTACAACTACAAAACACATCAATTTTTGGCGCCGCCGACACGGACTTGTTTTCAGGGTTTTTAGATTTATTTTTATTTTTATTTATTTTTGTTCTATTTTACGTTTTTGGGTATTTGTCTTTTGTCTACAGGTTTTGGAACGTAAATAAAAAAAATTGAGCCAAGGAGTTTGGTGATTTCGTAAAGACTTGGAGCAAAAGATTAAAGCGAAAGAACGGAAAAGAAGACAACTTTATTTTAGTTATTTTTTTTACTTTTTTAGTTTATTTTTTATTTTGAATTTTTTTTAGGGTTTTGTTTATTTTTTTAGAAAAAAGAAAGAAGAAAAAAATTGTATTAGGGTTTCTTTATTATTTTGTAATTTTTCTTTTCTTTTTTTGGACTTTTTGGACTTTGGACACTATTTTTATTTTTTATTTTTATATACCCTACGGAAGGGTATCCTTAAATATAAAAACTGTTTGCAGAGAAGGAGGACAATTACGATATTGTCTCTGCACCTTGGGTTCGTACACTGACACAGGAGTCAGTGGCCCGAGTCGACTACAACCGATTCATCCCCCGTCTGGAACAGGAGGTAAGATTCTGAACACTCGCGAATCCCCTGTCATCGAGTTACTGTATTCCTTAAGGTGCATATCTGTTGAGGTTCTGAATACGGACATTTATTTTCCTAGTAAAGGGCAAGGTCTGGCCATACAAGATAAGGGTTCGGATTTCATCACCGTTCTCTTCTTGCCCGCCTTAGGAAAACGATACCGAACACGAACCTAAGCTTAAAATTTTGACTAGAACAAGACCGATATGGTAACGAGCTTATTGGAAAGTCGTTCAAAAGGATCGTATTGGGTATTTTGTTAGCCTAGCTAAAAGTTCAGGAAGATTACTGGAAGTCGATTAGAGCCGCCTTGTAACCCAGGGAAGCGTTGCCAAAGAGGTGGGGGTATCAAAGCTCCTCTGAGCTTCTCCTACTTCTCTTCGACTTACTTTATTCGGATCGTCCTACGAGGTTTGCTAAAATTGTACCCAGTTGCCTCTTGGAAGAGTAGAAGCTGGTCTAGAAACAATCTAAGTGGAGCCATCATGCTTTTTGTTTGCTAGAAATCAATAGGTTTGATTTGGTTGAGTCGTCTTTGATTTGTGATTGCTCACCCTTCCAATTTGGGAAACTCTTGTATGCCTGAACGTAAAAGAGACGCCCTAGGTAGATTTGTTAAAGAAAAACCTAGCAGTTCTAAGCGTCTAGATTACCTTAATCTAGAAAGTCCGATTTTCGGAGAGTCCTGTTTTGAACATTCTCCTCAAGAGAGAATCTCTAATACTCCGATAGTACCAGAAATTGCTACTTTGAAAGCTTTGTTGAATCCGACTAGGACTACTCGTCCTTCGTGTATTAATTTAGATGACACAGAAGCCAATTATGAACTTAAACCTTGGACCATACAGATGCTCTCAATCTTTTTAGGGAAAGAAAATGTAAACCCTTATTTCCATGTTAGGGATTTTGAAGAAATTTGCAGTACCCTAAGAATTAGAGGCTTAGATGATGATGCTTTGAAACTTAGGTTATTTCCCTTTTCCCTAAAAGATAAAGCCAAATCATGGATGTATAGTTTGACTTCTGAGTCAATCGAAACATATGAACAACTTACATCTGCCTTTTTCAATAAGTTTTTCCCTAGGCATAAAACATCGTCGATTAGGACGCAAATCTGCACATTCTCACAACAAGAGGGAGAATCTTTGTATAGGTATTTGGAAAGGTTCAATGATTTGTTAACACAATGCCCTCACCATGGTTTAGAAAAGGTTGGGCTAGTTCAGATCCTTTATGAGGATTTAGATTATTCCACAATATCCACGGTTGAAGCTTTGTGTACAGGTGGGTTTCAGAACCAAACTTTTGATGCGGCAATGGCATTTTTGAATGAAGCCGCCGAAAAGACCCAACAATGGGAAAATAGTAGGGAACCCCGGAAAACAATTCTTCTAAACAAAGGAAACGTTAATAGGATAGAAGGAGACTCTGAATCAGATGCCAAGATTGCAGCGATAGCTAAAAGGTTAGAAACTCTAGAAATGGGTCACACTAGTGGTAGATTGGAACCTTTTTGGGAAGGACATAATAATGAAGAGCAAGCCAATGCTCTTTATAATAGCACTAGACTCGATAATCGTCAGAAATTTGACCCATATTCAGAAACCTATAATCCTGGGTGGAGAAACCATCCGAACCTTGCATGGTCTAAGGGCCAGAATCAAGGTCAGTTTAGTAACTCTAACGCTCCCCCAGGTTTTAGTTATGTTAAGAATCCTTCGGGACAAGCTCAATTTCAGAATCAGTCGGATAAGAAAATCCTTAGCCTAGAGGAGTCTCTCGTTTTGTTAACTCAGCAAACTGCAAAATTTCAGCAATCAGTAGAACAAAGTGTACAAGCTAGTAACAAGATAGGACAAGAAAATAGTCAGGCTATTTCCGAGTTAAAAACCCAGGTTAGTCTGATAAACGAGTCTTTGAGAGAAAAAGGTAGGTTTCCTAGTCAAACACAACCCAACCCTAGAGGAGTTCATGAAGTAGGTACAAAACCATCGAATCAATTGAATGTTATTAGAACCCTTAGGAGTGGTAGAGTTGTAGACAATAAGGTAAACATGTCAGAAAGTGAGCAAACTGTAGTTCACCCCTCAGGACCATCCATAGTTGAGGAGGCTGATAAAATCTCTGATGATGTCAATTCGGTTCCTGAGAGGCCCTATTTTATGCCTAGAGCCCCATTTCCTCAGCTACTAGTACCAACAAAGAGTGAATCCAACTTTAATGACATAATGGAGGTTTTTAAGAAAGTTACCATAAATCTTCCGTTATTAGAAGCAATTAGGCAACTGCCGGCTTATTCCAAGTTTATCAAGGATATGTGTACGCGAAAGCGAAAGCTTAGTGTCCCTAAAAACGCCTTTTTAGCCTGTCATGTAAGTTCGATCATTCAGAACACCACAACTCCTAAGTATAAAGACCCAGGTGCCCCTACCATTGCTTGCACGATAGGAAAACACAGGGTAGAAAAAGCTTTACTTGACTTAGGAGCTAGTGTGAACTTACTTCCATACCATGTGTACTTACAGCTAGGACTTGGTGAGTTGAAACCTACCAAGATAACACTGCAGTTAGCTGATAGGTCTATTAAAATTCCTCGTGGTGTGATAGAAGATGTTCTTAGTGAGGTCGACAAGTTTATTTATCATGTGGATTTTGTAGTCCTAGATACACAACCTGTCCCTGACCCAGAGAATCAAATACCGGTAATTTTAGGTCGCCCATTTTTAGCCACGTCTAATGTTGTTATCAACTGTAGGACCGGACTTATGAACATATCCTTTGGTAATATGACCACTGAACTAAATGTCTTTAATGTTACTAGACAACCTTCTGATGATTTAGAGGAAGTGAATATGATTAGTACTTTGGTTCAGGATCTAGTTCAGGATAGTTGGGACGACACTTTGTTTGGTGATTCTTTAGATGAATTTGATGAGACAATTATCTTAGGTAATATAGATAACCAATCTTTAGAACTAGAAGAAGCTCTCGAATATTTTAGGGACTCTACAGAACCATAAATTCAGTCACTAGTGTTAGGTTTTTCTGTGAGTAATGATGACCCTAAGTTTGGGGGTAGAGAACTGGAAGAAGCTCTTGAGTATTTTAAAGACTCTGAGGATCCGGAAATTCAAGCAATAATTAGAGGTTTGTCTGAGAATACTGACTACCCTAATTTTGGGGGTAGTGATGGTAAAGTATCCTTATTAGAAGTCCATAACTTGGGACTCTAGTCTAGTGTGCCTGAGGTATTACCTGAGTCTGTCCCGACTCCACAACCCGATCTTCCTGATACTGTCCAGGAATTGGGAACTCATAGTTCGGAAAAATATATTTGTCAAGACACTCACATGAAGCCTAAGAGGGCGTCACAGATAAACCCAGTTGTCTTACAAGAAAGTTTAGATCAGGTTGTGCTCCATCTGTTAATTTTTCTATTCCTGTGCAGTTGTCTCATATTAGTGGCAGTGCTATTTGGTTCTGATGACCCACAGTTATTTCGAATACTGATATATGATTTGAAAGGTAATTAGCCATTTTATGGTACTTGATGTCTGGCTGAAGACTTTAAACTTAGCACTTCTTGGGAGGTAACCCATTCTCATGCAACACGGTAATATCTTTCCTTAACTTTTTTTTTCTTCAAATGGTAACAGTTTCTCCTTGTTCATGCTTTTAATTTTATCTTTAGAACATTGAGGACAATGTTAGATTTAAGTTTGGGGGTATGGGAGAAACTTTTTAGTTGCATTTTAAACTCCAGAGCCTAGAAATTTATGCCTATTAAGGATGGCACTAACCAATCTAAGTGGATGGAAGCATTTTGGTTTAGGAGTTGAGGGACCAATTTGACTAGATGGAAACATCTATAAGAGTCTATTCATAAAAGCACAGAGCTCAGGTGTTAGAAATAACATGATAGTTTCACCGTATCTCGGAATCATCTTATTACTTCTGTTTTTATTTTTGCAAATTTTTATGTTGATGTCTGCTCGGTTGAAATAGAGTGATTGAGTTACTAAAAAAAAAAAA